>JAJOZX010011036.1:0-122208 GCA_023014485.1 Bathynomus jamesi
TACCAGCAAGGAATAAAGGCCCTTGTTTCGAGGTGGAGGAAAGCCGTAGAAAAGGATGGAGACTCTGAGGAAAAATAAAAACTTGTAAAAAAGGTATGTAACTACTTGTGTACAAAATTTCTGGAGCTTACAAGGAAACTTGGAAAGAAAAAAAAAAGGAGGGGCAAAATATATTGAGTGGCCCTCGTACATATATGTATTTATATAATTTCTTTTATACAGTTAATACATGCGCGATAACACATACTGCAATAGGCATACAAAATGATCATTATGTCAAACAACTATTTATTAGTTTTCGTATACCGATGGTGTAATCTTTATTTTTGTTTAGACGGACAAATACCAAAGTAAAATATCAGAAATTCTATAAATTTAAGATTTAAATTATCATATTAATATTTTGGGTTTATAAGAAGTTAATAAAGAATATAAATTTTAATTCCATATTAAAAAATATTAAAATTTATGGTATTTAAGACTGAGAGGAAGATCTTAGTGACTTAGAATAAAGCCTATTCGAAGCGTTTATCCTTTTGGTTTTTAGTCATGCATTTACTGCGCAGGTGCAAGTTTTCCTCGCCCTTTGCCTAATCAGAGAAAATTGAAATAAATTTCCAGTACCTGTTGAAAAATGTCCATCGTAGCAAAATGAAGAAAACTTCAAATACAAAATTATGTCAACGTAAAATAGATGGGCATAATTTTAAGTCACGTTCAAAATTTGCAGAAATTTTTCGGCCATTTTTTTTTTTAAATTACCTGATCGGTAAATGAAATGAAACACCACCAGTTCCATCGAAACTGACATAATTTCGGCCCTTTGTGTAAGCGGGGAAGATTGAAATTGTGTTGTCAGATACTGCAAGCATGCACAAATTCTACCGGGATAGAGATGTCGTTGCATCTGGAGTACTGTTGAGTACCTAGAAATATGCTACATACAAGTAACATGGGATGAATTTCACAATTAAACACGTGAAATGAATGAATGATGCAAACCCACAAGGAAAAAGAAAAATGATTCCAAGCTCTTTCGTGTATTCAGAAGTACACCTCGTCAGGGAATCTATTACTCCATCTATTACTACGGAATGATTTTTTTAGAAAGAAATTTGAAGATTTACTCAAAGGTTTTAAAAATGTGAATTTGATAAAAAAAAAATTTTATTTTTAAAAGAAAAGAAATAAAGTTTTGCTTTTTGTGTTGTTAATTTTCTCGAAAAGGATAAAAATGAAAGGTATAATTTTAACTTGATTGTTAAGTTAACGGATTAAACAGTGCCAAAAATAAAAGAAAAATGGAACTAAAAAATTTCAGTTGGGAAAAAAAAAAAAAAATCCTACAAGAAATGTTTGGCCGAAGTGGCCAATAGTGTCGAATATCGAACTTTTGTCGAACATTCCCTACTTCTACTAACAACCCGCAAATAATATGTATTTAAATTTAACAACCACTTAAATCAGCGGTTCTCAAACTTTTTCTTCTTCTGTACCCCTTGAATTCTTTCACGGGATTTTCTGGATCTTAGAGAGATTGATTTATTTATTTATTTATTTATTTATTTATTTATTTATTTATTTTTACTTTCTTTACGACCGTGTGACTTGTGGCCGTTTGTTAATCGTATATAAAATTAAAAGGGTTATATTTTCAGGGCCCCTTCGCGTACCCCGTAAGATTCCCTCGCGTATCCCTGGGGGTACGCCGTACCCGAGTTTGAGAACCACTGACTTAAATGATCCGTCATCTATCAGTCATTTGAAACCAAGGCTCAGCCTCCAAATAAAGAGGGGTCAGTTTTACCGGGTTTGTGGGGTTATCATCATTTCAACGCCGCGACGATTCGTAACATATCACAGTAAAATGGAACAACCAAGTGAAGTCCAATCAAACGTGAACAGCTGGCTAGGAGTTTCGGTAGGAAGCTCCTTCGGCAAACATATGACCTTTATGGCTTCTCCCCGGACTTAGATGAAATACTCCAACTGACTGTCAGTCACCTAATAATCATAATATCCCACAATATTTCCAAAAATGAATCTGTTTCGAAACCCAGCACTGATTTGAAACTATTTTTTTAGTTTTACTTTTGAATTTTAAATTTTTAAATTTGGATAAAGTTTTCTTGATTTATTTTAACTATTTAAGTCTCTTAAAAAGTTAATTATCATTTCAGATACCATTGATGATGGGAAGAGGGTTTCTCGAAACATCTGGTGACCGTAATAAAACAGGCTTAGCTCTGTTCATGAAATAAATCTGCCTATATTAGAACTGAGATTCTGAGGAGAGATACCGTGTGTATAATATATATATATATATATATATATATATATATATATATATATATAATATAATATATATATATATATATATATAGTGCGCTCATAAGTATTCGTAGAGAGAAATATTTCATTTATATTCATCCTTATATTTTGTACCATTTATATTGTATAGGATAGATACGAAAAGTTTAACATTCGTTTGGGAAAATTTAACATAAACAAAAAGTTAGTTTGACTCCAACATATAATGTAAAACATCAAAGAATTTGAGGTAAAAAAAAGTTGAAAAGCAAAACTTTTCGTACGTTTACTTACAAAATTATTTAATACTTTGTGTATCCACTTTTTGCTTGAATGACTTCAATGATTCGTTTTGAGTATTTTTCTACAAGGTTTCAATCAACATCTCTCATTTGAAATTTTAGCCCATTCTTCTAAAGAAAATTGTTGCAATTCATTTAGATTCGAATGGTTTCTCTTGCGAACGGCGTTTTTCAAATTAAACGATAAATTCTTAATTAAATTGAAATCTGGGCTTTGACTGGGACACTCGAGAAGCTTGAAATTCTTTTGTTGAAGCTATTTCGTGGTGCTCTTACTTATTTTGCTCTGAATCATGATCTTGTTGCAGTACTCAATTGCGACCAACTCGTAATTCCCGAACTAAAGGTAATACATTTTCTAAAATTTCCTCATTTTTCTTCGAATTCAAGATTCCATTGATGACAAAATTTTATGGACCAGAAGCATTAAAGAATCTCCAAAGAAGCAAACCACCACCACCACCATGTTTAACCGCAGAAAGGTTGATTTTTTTCCTCGAATGCCGTATTTGATTTTCGCCAAACATACCATTGCTCGTTGTTCCCGAGTAATTCAATTTTGATCTCATCTGTCCAGAGAACTTTCTTCCAGAATGCAAATCCATCATTTTGATGATCCTTGGCGTACTTTAAACGAGCTTCTTTGTGCCCACTTCGTAGCAGAGATTCTCTTCGTGCAACTCTTCCATGTAGACCGTTCTTTTTCAGTGTAGGACTTACAGTAGAGGTATGGATATCGATCTTAATCTTAATGTTTGACAAGTATCAATCTTTCAATTCGTCTCGCTGTATGTTCTGAAATCTTGCAAGGTCGTCCACACCTTGGTAGAGTTTTGATTGTTCCAAAGCCTTTCCATTTTTTTATAACTGCAACAACCGTCGTAAATGGAATTCGAAGTTCTTCTCCTATCTCCCTATAACTCTTTCCAGACTCGTAGGCAACAATAACATATCTCTTAAGATCTGTAGCCATCTCTTTACCACGACGACCCATTGCTTACTAGTAGCTCGTACAGTCATCCGTCTTCCATGATGATTCACAGAGAAAATTCTAGAATTCATAATTGCTAACAGTCTCTAATCAATAAACAGCCAACTACTGATAAAAATCTTAAATTCTTGAAACCTTAAATGGACACAAAATATTAAATATTTTTGTAAATAATGTACGAAAACTTTTGCATTTTAACTTCTTATTTTCCTCAAATTCTTTGATGTTTTACATTATATGATGGAGTTCAACTAATCTTTTATTTGTTAAATTTTTCCAAACGAACGGTAAACTTTTCATAAATATCCTACGCATGGTGGAAAAGATAAGGACGAATTTTACCGAAATATTTCTCTGTATGAATACTTATGAGCGCGTTATAACGAGGGGCGGTCAGAAAATAAGTTTACACGGCGTATAATTTCGTAACTAAAGGACCTACATTGATTTTGTTTGTATCAGGTGAATTCGTTAATCATTGTTGGCAACACTGCACGTCGATTCGGCTGCCATCTACCGTACATTGAGTTATACAAGTCAGTTGAACATGGCGGATGCAGATGCGGATGTTCATGCATAAATTTGTCAGCTTGATAATATGATAGTTTAAATTCATACTTAATTTATTAATTGACTTTCAATTTTTGGTTAGTCATAAATATTAGATATTCGATAATATTAGATATTATTATTTTGTAATTATAATTTTTTTACATACACTTTTTTATGGACGAGTTTTCGCCACACAACTGTTTGTTACCAGGATGCGGGACGAGGACCCAACTCGTCTTGCATCCCACCAACCACTTTCCCCAACCACCACCCTTTGGAAAGTAGTGTGCTTATGACATTGTTATGTATTGTAGCATGAACAATTAGGCTAATTATACAAATACACAACAGACATTGCCAGTTACATTAAAGATCGGATGAAGGCTGCACAAGCTTCAGTATTTGAACTGAATGAGGGGCAAGTTGTGCTTCAAAATTACCAATTTAGTAAATAGTACACATCCGCATCCCGCAGGTGCGGATGCGAATGTGATATACATCGCTAATATATATATATATATATATATATATATATCGAAAATGCTTAAACAGGGATGAAGTTTCAAAATGAAGTTTCCAGTACACGTGTAAGATGGTTCAACATTTTGTCCAGTAAACTGAGCAAAATATACATGACCCTGTTAAACACTGTAATATAAACATATATGCACGATAAAATATATGTTACACGTGTCGTTATACGATTTAGTATTTGTAATATGCATGATTCATATATGAGGCGTTGCGAACTCGGCAAAACAATGTGTTTTGAGGAAATGAACTCCAAAACTTTGCAAATTAGGAATCACCATAACTTTGCCAAAATTTGGGAGATTTTGATGGGGTTTGTATCATTTTCATCATAAATTGGTGTAGATTATTGTGATAATGATGATGATAACTAGATTACACTCCGTAAGAAATGCTGAGAAGCTGATTGGCTGAGCTGCCCTCCGAGTTCGTCACTAGCAGTGGTGTAGTGCTAAATAAAGAAGTGAGGGAACGCATTTTGAAAGTGTTACTCAGATGCGGGGGGACAATGGCGAGCGCGGCGAGCCCATACAGCTGGGGGTCCGTGGGCACTGTAAGCCCCCCGGGAAATCTTTTGAAATCTGACCAATTTCAGGGATATTTTGAGGTCATATGCACTGGATATTAGGATATATTCCAAGGTTGAAGATGCAGTATTTCCAGTGTCATTAGATATATGACATCCAGTACGATCAATAAAAATAGCTAACAACTGGAATGATTAACTAAAAAAAAGTTAACAACTGGTACGCCGTGGTGACTGTTTCACCAGATCTTTATAGGCTAGCATTGCCTCAGTCGAAGCTAAAAGAAATGAAACAGTTAATGATTCTTTCTCATATTTCTTCTAGGGGTGGGAATTAAAATTTCATGACGTTAGAGATTTGTAAGTTCGGATTTATTTGAAATAGTGAGGGAACGCCGTTCCGTCTACCAAAAAAAAGTAAGGGAACGCCGTTCCCACACAGCACTACACCACTGGTCACTAGTATCCGAGGAATTCTCCCACAATCTGCCCTGAGCGCATAGTGCTTTCCCTTTTTAAAAGAACTGAATTTTGCGAGGACTACGAACTTGCATCATCTTTCATTATAATGGATTTTCGCACCCATGTCGAGTTCGTCACGAGTATTCGCAACACCTCATTATGAAAGTGCGTGTGATTACGCATTACAAATTATAAATTAAAGAAAAATAGGCCGTGCCTTCCATTTCCAGCACTATCCATTTTGAACCTCATCAAACTGCTATTTTTGACAGTCACCTATTTAAGTTTCATCCATTTTCTTTAAATTGAAATAGATATATATGATGCAAACCCACAAGGAAAAAGAAAAAATATTCAAGGCCTTTTGTGTATTCAGCAATACATCTTGTCTTTCTCGTCATTCCCTGACGAGGTGTATTGCTGAATACAAGGAAGGCCTTGGAATAATTTTTTCTTTTTCCTTGTGGATTTGCATCATTCATTCATTTCACGTGTTTGTGTTTAAATTCATCCCATATATATACACACACTCAGTTATATATATATATATATATATATATATATATATATATATATATATATATATATGTGTGTGTGTTGTAAAGAACGACGCTTCTGTAGAAGAACGTTCCGCACAAGATGAGGAGGGAGAACGAACAAATGAAAAGTGAGGTAACCACCCGGGAATCGAACCCGGGATCTTCCGATTGCCGGTCGTTCTCCCTCCTCATCTTGTGCGGAACGTTCTTCTACACAAGCGTCGTTCTTTACATTAATTATACTGTGTGTTGTTTGCAGTTAAAATATATATACAGTATTATATATATATATATATGTATGTATCACAGGAAATTTGGAAATTAGTTCTTCATACTAATTTATTTAAAATCTACACCAGGGAATAATTTCGAAAGTACTCGGAGGAATTGTTTCCTGGCGTAAATTAGAATTAAATCGTTATATTGATGAGCCGAATTTCACACACACACACACACACACACACACACACACACACACACACACACACACAATAAAACTAGTTATGTAAATTGGAACTATTACTATTAGAGCATATTGGGATATGAAAGGCAGTAATAATTGACAGCAAGCGTTCTCTCACCCTTAAATGTCGATCATATCTACTTTAAGAGATTATTTACATTCTTTATAAAGGTTTTGGTTGGCTTTTGGTTGGTTCCCTTTTAATTTAAGGGTTAGAACGGCTGAAAGATAAACAGTGAAGCGTATTTTTAAATGTCCGCAAAAAGAAAATAGGAGAATAAATGATGGAAAAATACAGCGTGGGGGATATATGGTCACGAAAGAAAAAGATAATAATTTTTGTTTACTTTCTTGACAAATTTCTTGTTTTGTTTTTTACTTTTTCTTCTTTTTGTATATTTTTCTTTCTTACATTTTTTTTATTTGGAGTTTTTTAAATTTATTTTTAATTGTAAAAATTTTGATAAATGAACGAATTGTTGATCAACTATTCCAAGATTTGAATTTCAATGATGAATTATTTAATAGTATTTTGTACGGTTTTCTTTATTGCAATTGTTTTTGATAGTTGAATGACACTGTTTGATACAGTAATACAGTACTTTGTAACTGAAGCTCAACATAGTTTACATCCTTTGTTCAAGGCTTAATTGTTTTCGACAATGTATGGATGGTTTTGAAAGGGGTCGCGTATCAAATGGTTAAAGCTCTCTGAATTTAACAGTTATTCCCGTTAGACTAACAGACATGTCCGAAATCGTCGTTGGTCATTTTGAAACACCGTTGCAATTTCCCTTTGACTGTCTTCAAAATTGACTGACAAACGGCATTTCACGTTAATTAGTGGTTTTCAAAGTTTATATTTAGCAGTTAACCAAACTTTTAGAATCGCTGAACCCTGGCCATTTAAATTTCAAATACCTACCCCATCTAGACATTTAGGAAGGTATGCTGGAGAGTACCCACAGCTGTTGTTTGCAGAGTCACGTTACAGGAGGCAAGGAGGCAAGGAGGCAACACTTTCAATGCAGAGGTTGTCTTCTCTTCAGGGAATGAAAGTTGATGCCTATTTCTCTTGCTGTTTCTCGTGTCAGAAGATTCTGAAAGTCGGTATGGTCTCCTTTTAGGTACATTTTAGAGTAATGAACAATTTTTAGTTTTATTTAAGAATGAGAAGACAAATGTTTGTTTGTAACAAAAGCCCTGTGTAGGTGAGCATTGTCGTGAAGAAGGCAAACGTTCTGGTCCCTCATTTGTGGTCTTTTCCGCCAGATGCCGGATGGCATTTCTTAGTTTCTGTAGCGACTCGCAATACCTGTTGACATGACATTCATAGTGGTGGTCGACTCAAGAAAATCCAACAATAAAGTTCATTCGTGGTGACCAAAAGGCGGTCATCATGATCGTCTCATCTTCTTTCGCCTGATCCCAACTTCTTGCCGGCTTCCATTGGATAGCTGTCACCCATCCATCGTACATCCAGGACCTTGCTCCCTCAAACTATCGTGTCTTTGGTCCTCTGAAAAACCACCTTCGAGGAATACACTTCACCTCGGATGAAGATTTCTAAAATGCACAAAAAAATGGCTTCGTCAACAGAGCACGGACTTCTACCACACGGGGATACATTTGTTGCCTGCCAGATGGAAGAAGAGCGTCGATCCCAATGAGGACTAAAGGAGGTATGAGGAGGTATTTAGTATCTCTTCTTTGAAGTTACATTTCATTCCAACTCTACCAGTTTAAAAAAAATGTTCCTGGAAAACACTTGTTTACACACACACACACACACACACACACACACACATATATATATATATATATATATATATATATATATATATATATGTGTGTGTGTGTGTGTTGTGTATAAACAAGTGTTTTCCAGAAACATTTTTTAAACTGGTAGAGTTGGAATGAAATGTAACTTCAAAGCAGAGATGCTAAATACCTCCTCAAAAATCCTCAAAATTCCTAAAATTCCTCAAAAATCATCAACAGAAATATATAATATGATATTCCTTGTATTTAAGAGAAGAGCAACAAAATCTGTTGTGGGTAGAGGCGAGCACGGATCTTGTGTGAAATTTGTTAATTCAGTTGGATACACTTTGCCAAAATCTCAGGTAGGAAAATAGACGGATTCTCACCTGGATTTATACAGGAAAAAAGAGGATTGGAAACAGTATTTAGTTCGAATGAAAACTTTTATTTGACTGACTGAAGAAGTCGTGTCATAGATCACAAGGTTTCAACTTATACATATACACATATACATGGTGGCGCAAAAGTCGCGCATCATAGGAATTTTCAGTGTTGATTATAATACGGGGTGGTAAACAATAATTGCCCCCACCCCCCCTTGCACAGATGAAACTAATAGAGGTACAAAAAACTGATTGTTGCATCTTTTAGACAATTTAATTCTACGTCTAAACAAAACCACTCAATAGTTGGTGTTGCCTCCTTGTGCTTGGCGGACGGCTTCAAGTCGGCAAGAGTAGATGAGGAGGAGAGACTCGAAAAGGTCAGTGTCGTACTCAATATTTCGGAGGATTGTTTCGATGTGTTGCTCCATGATCCGGTGGCAGAATCTTTCAGGATCCATCCTGAAAGACCGAGTGGAATCCCTGATGCTTGCTGAACCACCAGCCACCCGATTCTGCCGCCGGACCATGGAGCAGCACATCGAAACAATCCTCCGAAATCTTGAGTACGACACTGACCTTTTCGAGTCTCTCCTCACCTCCTACCCTTGCCGACTTGAAGCCGTCCGCCAAGCACAAGGAAGCAACACCAACTATTGAGTGGTTTTGTTTAGACGTAGAATTAAATTGTCTAAAAGATGCAACAATCAGTTTTTTGTACCTCTATTAGTTTCATCTGTGCAGGGGGGGAAGGCAATCATTGTTTACCACCCTTTATATTATTTTTTTCTTTTAGGTAGGGGATGGCTGCGAAATTAACAATAGACGAGAGGGTGAGCTTGGTTTTAATGTATGGAATACCAGATACAACAAATCGATGAATCGGTACAAAATTTAAATTCTCTACCGATTCATCTATTTGTTGTATCTGGTATTCCATACATTAAAACCAAGCTCACCCTCTCGTCTATTGTTAATTTCGCAGCCATCCCCTACCTAAAAGAAAAAAATAATATATTATTGTTAACACTGAAAATTCCTATGATGCGCGACTTTTGCGCCACCCTGTATATAAATCAGGCATGAAGCAATTACTTGATCAATGTAATTAATTACAATTACTTGATATATTCTCAATTACTGTAGACGATGAAATACTTAATTACAATTACTTCTAAAGTAATTAATTACAATTACATTTACAAAGAATGGGATTTTTTTCATAAATCCACACTATTTATGTCATGCTTTTCTCCTTACGTATTTCGATTCCATTTTCAGTTTTGGTCATCATCTTGAATGAAAAGTCGATAATATTAGGTAAATAAAATGTACTCTTTCTTAACATTGCACGGAACTGTATTTTTCATCAAGCAGTTCTTACTATGGACATTGGACATATGTGTGTGATATGGTCTAATAAAACCAAAGATAAGGCACTCAAAAAATAGTAATATTAAATAAAAGAACAGGGCATTTATTTTATCAAAATAATAAGGGTAAAAAACTCTGGCACTTTTGTTTGGAACATTTGAAATAAATGGAACATTTTATTTCAAATAAAAAGAATATTATTTTATTTCAAAAGAAAGCTCCCTGAGACATGATGAACAAGTGGGTTTAAACTATAAGTATGACCCCATTAACTTCAATATTCATGTAATTGTATCAATTACCTTGATTTCCCAGTGTAATTATAATTACATTTTAGGTAGTCAATTACAATTACTTATCAATTACATGATAAAATGTAATTAATTACAATTACAAATTACAATTACCCCATGCCTGATATATATACTGTACAGGGTGTTTATAAAGTCCCTATCTATTTTAGTGAAAACGTAGCAAAAAAGGTAAAATTTAATAATATAATAGAAGGCATACATTTAATGAATACTTAAGCATATAATTCTACATAAGCACCATTAGTATATCTACAGGGTTCTGTCAGCAGCATTGCGGAACACATTTTGCAGCATGACAGGGGTTATTTTTGTAACTGCTGTTATGATACGAGCACGTAAATGTCCCAGCTTCATTCAGATGGCATTTTAAACACCGTCGTCTTTCAACAAGATGGGGCACCTTATCATTACGCAAACATAGTTCGGGAGTACCTAAATTAACATTTCCAAATCGGTGGATCGGACGTGGAGGCAACAGGCCCTGGGCGGCTCGATCTCCTGACCTAACGCCCTTGGATTTCTTTGCATGGGGCTTTATCAAATCAAACGTCTATCAAACGAGGGTTACAGATCTGCAAGATTTACGTGCTCATATCGTAAGAGCAGTTACAAAAATAACCCCTGTCATGTTTCAAAATGTGTTCCGCAATGCTGCTGACAGACTCGAACTCTGTAGAGATACTGATGGTGTTCATGTAGAATCATATGCTTTAAGTATTCATTAAATGTATGCCTTCTATTATATTATTGAATTTTACCCTTTTTGCTACGTTTTCACTGAAATAGATAGGGACTTTATAAACACCCTATATATACGTGTATATATACTGTATATGTGTGTGTGTGTGTGTGTGTGTTGTGTGTGTGTGTGTGTGTGTGTGTGTGTGCGTGCGTGCGTGCGTGCATTCCTAATTCGCCAAATTCCTCCCATCGGTGGTCACTGAAGTTACATTAGCTCCCACATGTAAAGTCTTTTATTTTTTCAAATTTTTAATCATTTAACTCGCGTTAAGGTCGGGAGGCGATCCATCAAAAAGTTTGCGAATGCATTTTTTACAGTATACAATAATTATTTTTTCGAATTTCACTCGCGTTAAGATTTTGATTAAAATACTCTAAATCAAATTAATACTACTACATGCTACCTCAGGATTTTACACACCCACTTTTTTGTTTTATTTTAGGTTAGGTTAGGTTAGGTTAGGTTAGGTTGGGTTAGGTTGATATTATGATCAACACAAATATATTATTAGTTAGTTTGTACAACGATGCCATCTAGCGTACGATTTAGAGATAGTTTATATATTATTCTCTTTACTGCAAAATTTTCTTGGCTACTTTTCAAGGGTCAAGGTATTTTCTTCAAACTTTTTCCATACCCGCCTTTGGCCCGGAGGGAGCGGAAGGTGGAGAGAGAAAGAGAGCCTCATGTTTCTCTATCCAGTTTTCTATTACTGATAAAACAATTAAAAAATGTACTGGTTTAATAACAGGAACCAACTCCAGTTAACCGAAAGTTTTTTGAGGCTTCCTCTTTTCCTTGTAACTCTTGTAACCTAACCTAAGTAGTAGCTATTTTCCGTGTAGAAGGAACGTGGTACAAAAGATAGCACGGAATACGAGCGAATGTAATTTTTAGCGATATGCGCCTCGGTGGTGTAGTGGTTAGCATCTCTGACTACGAATCTACCGGCCCCGAGTTCGAGACCCGGTGACGGTAGGCGGTGCATAGCAAACCCAGCTGTTCATCCTTCTATACAATAAAAATTGGTTGGTAGGTAAATGGGTACTCTGGTGGTTAAGACTCTGGGCTGCTGATCGGGAGGCCGTGAGATAGAGTCTAAACAAGGGTTTTGTAATTTCTGATCGCCCGTGATGGGCGTGGTTCCGATTCCACGTTAAAACTGTAGGTATAAGGTGGAGTGACAAGCTTGACCGTCAGAATGAACAATTTTTTGCGGAAGCAAAACCATCTTTAACGAAGGTTGTATATGTGTGTGTGTGTGTGTGTGTGTGTGTGTGTGTGTGTGTGTGTGCGCGTGCGTGCGTGCGTGCGTGCGTGTGCACACATCACATGAACGTGCGCTACTCACCACCGAACGAAACTGCGATGCATTTTGGGATGTGTACTGAGCTCATTGCGACACGAACATGCGTGTAACAATATTAGCGGCGTCGCTATAGAATCAGACTTACGTTTTGTTGATATTCGTAATTAATATCATGAAAAACGAGGAATATAATGAAGATTAGGTTAGGTTAAAATTCACCATCCACAACTGAAAATGTGATGTCGCGGTCAAACGGTAATCTTGACTGTGTGTATGTGTGTGTGTGTGTGTGTGTGTGTGTGTAGACAACTGAGCATAAGTGAGGTTCAGAGTGTGATAATTTACGAATGTAGTGTAGTTTTTTGTGAGGTAACACTTTAGATACCTCGGAACATTACATTTTTTAAAAAGCTTATCAAATATTTGATCTACCATTGTAATTTTTGCATTTTCTGAAAGAGAATTCCATGCATAGCTCCTCTTTGCGAAGCTTCTCTGCAAATTTATGTTGAAAATCAAAAGGTGACTTAAGTATTTGCAAGTTGTTTTTTTAGGTCAGATTTTGGAATTTTAAATTTCTTTTAGTGTTGTGGTGATCAAGGGTGAAGTGCATAAATTTTAAGGCTCATACCATACTAAGTGTTGCATTTAATAAAGGCTCAACGTGAGCAGTGTCGAACTTTTATTCAAATGTTTATGAAAATTGAAGGTGACTCGTTTTGTGCTATTTTATCTGGAGAGATTTCGGAGCAGTAGGGACAAACATTATGATTACATAATTTGAGAATTTGGTTTTGCGGACAACTGAATACAGCTGTCTTCACGATCCCCAAGAGAAGGTGAGATTATACGAAAGGGAAGTTTACAAAATACCTGAAAATGTCCTGAAAACATGAAAATGAAAATGATATGGGACAATTATTGAATTAAATTGAATCTTTATTGGCAAAAGTAAATATTAAAATATTACAATTATTACAAAAAGTTCAACGTACAAAGTACAAAGGTGTCCAACGTACAAAGTTGGTCGGTTCATATTTAGCCCTTAATCTTTAGGCTTTACTGTGCCTTGAGTTACGGCAAAAATGCTGGAGAGAGCTTGAAACAAGTACCCTAATACGTGATATACAACGAGGGCAGGATGGAAGTAAAAGGCAACCCTCTCTTCCATCATCAAATTCCAGTTAAGGAAAATTTATAAAATTTTAAGAGTTGTCCTTACTCAGTGTTGGCAAATCGTGAGAAAAAAGGTAAGAGGTAATTAAACTAAATATTATGTACTTAAAGCAGAGTTACGCATTTATATATACACACTACACCCATATATATATATATATATATATATAACCCTCCCCGCGGGCGGTCTTTCTGGGGTGGATCGCCCGCGGGCTCCTGCCTCCATGTGGCGAGGGGGGTCAGCCGCGGCTGGGGCCCTGCCGGGTCCCCGCCCGGTTGCGAAGTGGACTTTTAGCATACCCTGCTATCCTACAGCCCCCTCTTTCCTGTCTTCCCCTCTTTACCCTCTTCCTTGCCCCCTCTGTTTTTTCTGCTTTCTCTGTTCACTTCGCGCGCCCCGTGGGCTGCCGGGGCTGGTCGCTGGGGGTCTCGCTCCCATGGCCGGGGCCGGACTAAGTTGGCTGGTAGGGTGCCCAGGCCTGGGACCCTGGGGGGCCTTGGTCTTTGCTGCCGGCGGGGGAGAACTTTCGACGCTGCAAGGGCCCCTTTTGAAACGGGGGTACCTACATGGGACGAGGCACCCATCCCCCGCCGGCGTGCGCTTGGTCCCCTTGGGCCCCGGGTAATCGGTTCCCCGCGGCCCCGGGCGCGAAACAACAATAAAAATTTTCTATGGAAACACTTACAAATCTAATGGACCTCGTTGACGACCCGGCTTGTGCATCTGACCTCCCTCTGACTACCTCTTTGGACCGTGGGTCTGGTAAGGGCAGTCGGCAGCCCTCGCCCACCCCGTCTGCTCTTCTTGCCGACACCTCCTCTCCCTCTCTTCCCCAGGCTCGTGGCGCCGCTGCCCGACCCCCGCCAGTAGCGGATGGACCTGCAGTGGACCCCCCGACCCCTGGATCCCCCCATATTCTACGTCCCGATAGGGACCCACCTGCTTTTCGCCCTCAGGTGGGAGGCCCGCGGCCCCGGTCGCCTCCCACTCCGGTCGGGCCTCATCGCCCCCGGCCCCCTCGGCCCCTGGGGGACGTGGGACCCGACGTCGCCGTCCGCCTTTCTCGTCTTCTCGCCCCCTCGAAGTTCCGGTGGTGTTTGGCCAGACGGCTTCACTCGGCCTTAGGACGATGGACAAGTTCCTCGTCCTCCGCCCCTCCTCCTCCAAGCCCCTCCCCACTAACCACGAACGCCTCTTTCGAGCGATCCATGGGAAGACGGGGACGGCGCGTTTTGACCTTCGGCCTCAGAGGGATGGCTCCATTTTGATAAGGTCGCGTTCCTCTGCCGAAACCTCCTCTCTGCTCGCTATCCCCGATGTCCTGGGCTGCGGGATCACGGTGACTCCCCACCCCCGCCTCAATCAGTGCCAGGGCACGATCTACGCTGCTCGTCTTCTACCCATCCCGGTGGAGGACCTCCAGACTGACCTCGCCTCCAGGGTGTGGTGAGAATATACCGTTTTCCCGACAGATCGCGATCCCCAGCCGTCCCTTCTCCTCGCCTTCTCCTTACTTTTGACTCACTGGTGCCCCCCGTTCGGTATTCTGGGGCTTTGGTGAGAGACGAGCATGCGAATTCTCGGTTCGGCCATACGTGCCAGATCCTACGCGCTGTTTTCAGGTGCAATAGTTTGGCCACGTGAGCAGTTCCTGCCGTCAGCCGGCCCCGTTGTGTGTCCGCTGCGGCGGCCCTCCCCACCCCTTGCCCTGTACTGCTCCGCCTTCCTGCACCAACTGTCGTGGACCGCACCCTGCTTCATCCCGCTCTTGCCCGTCCTTCCTCTTTGAGAGGGAGGTTCGGGCCCTCTGTTCATCAGAATTTCTCAGCGCTCGGAGGCGCGGGACCGGTTGCGTGGCCGCGAGGCCCGGCGTGGTACCTCGTACGCCGAGGCTCTCCGTCCCCGGCCGCCGCCGGCCCAGACCCCCGTCCTCACCGGCGGTTCCCGACGCGCCTCCACTCACCGTGTCCGCTACTCCCTGTCTATCCTCTGCCGCCAGCGGACTCCCGCCGCGGCTCCCTGTACTACCAGCGCGTCCCCACGTGCTCCCTCCGAACGCCGATGCTTCGTCGGCAACCCCCCCTGCCCCTTCTACGCCCTCTCCACCGGCGCTTTCGGCCACCCCCATTCCGGACCGTGACCCGCCGTCGCCCATGCGGGCCGCACGACGGAGGGGAACGGGCCGCAAGCGCCGCGCCAATAGTGACCCCGAAAGGTTCGAGGCCATAGGCCTCGCATCACCTTCCTCTCCCAACACAAACGCCCCCTTCGCCCTACCATCCCGGTGTCCTCACCGTCCCCGCTGCGCAACCGTTATGGACGCTCCCCCTGGGGTCCCGACGACCCTCGTGGTGGGGGCGGAGATACATCCCTCACCGGTTTCGGGTCGATGGACCCACTGGAGGGGGAACTCGCCCGCCTGGTCGGCGTGGATGGGATGAGCACGCCCCCGCGCGTGACCTACCCCACCTCTCTCCATGACCTGCCTATGCATCCGGGTGAGGTATCCTTTTCCACTCCCCCTTGTAGTCCAGCCTCCCCTGCACCTCCGGTGAGGGGAGGGGCCTTCTGGATACCCCTCACATCCCCTTCTCTGCATCGCTCTCCCCGGGCGTCCGGGTGACTCCTCTTCAGGAGGATTTGCCGGCGTCAGTTTCCACATCGCCCCCCCGTCGGGGTGACCATCGCCTTCGCCCACGTTCGGCGTCCCCCGTTGGGCCCCGGGGCTTTTCCAATCCCCTTGTTAATCTCGGGCCGCCCGATCGGCCCACCCACCCCATAACCATCCGTTCGCAGAACTTTCCTACCCCTCCATATACTTCGCTCCTGCAGTGGAACATCCGCGGGCTCCTGGTAGGCCTCGAGTGTCTCTCTTCTCTCCTGGCCTCCAGGTGTCCGGCGTGTTTCTGCCTTCAGGAGACGATACTGGGCTCCCGTTCCCTCCTCGAGTGTCCGGCTACTGCGGGCTCCCTTCCCCGCCTCTCGATGGGGCGGGTAGGGGGGGCTCCGCGGTCTTCGTGCACCGCTCCGTCCCTTTCCGCCCCCTCCCGCTCCGTACTGTCTTGCAAACTGTGGCCGTGCGCCTTTCTTTGTGGCGTCAGCTCACGGTCTGCTCTCTTTACCTCTCCCCTAACGTACGCCCTCCACCCGATTCTCTCCGTGACCTAATTCTGCAGCTTCCCCGCCCTTTCCTGCTTGTCGGGGACTTCAACCAGTCGGGACCCGGCCTGGGGACGTTTGCTCCACTTTCCTCCGGGACCCTTCTCTCCCTTATGGACGAGCTAGAGTTCACCTTCTGAACGATGCTCCCCAACCTGCCTCCACTCGGCCCAGACAGTTTCACCTGTATGGATCTTTCTGGTTTCCCTCGATATCGTGACGGAGTTCACCTGGGAGGTCCTGCCGGATTCTTCGGCAGTGACCATTTCCCTGTGTGTCTTACCCCAACCCGTCTCCTCCCCCCCACCTCTGTCCGTCCGCGCTGGCTGTTCGCCCGAGCGAAATGGGCCTCATACACGAGGTGCACGGCGATCTCGCCGCCATTCCTGCCTTTCCCTCCGTTAGTGAGGCCCTCGCCTTTCTCGAAAGCAAGATCCTCTCGGCTGCTACCAGTGCATCCCCGTACCTCAGCTCCCCAGCCGCGCAGCGTCCCATGGTGGACCCAGAGTGCTCCGTGCCGTCAGGAGCGGCGCCGTGCTGGCCGTCGCTTCTACCGGACCCGCCAGCCGGAGCATAAGATGGCGTTTCAGCGCCTGAAGGCAGTGGCCCGTCGGTTCTTGAAACTAGCCCGGCGTTACCTCCGGCGGAGTTACGTGGTCCGGGATCTCCTCGACCGCCCCTCGACTGTTGGCGCAAGGTGCGTAGCGTTGAGGGGACCCGTGTCCCCCTCGACCCCCGGTGATTCGGGTCGGGGACGACGAGTTCGTGTCCGATCCGGAGGCCGTCGCGAACGCACTCGCGGCGCACTTCGCAGCCATCTCCAGTTCCGATTCCCCCCACTCCCGCCGCGACCACCGGAATTTCCACCTCATAGGGATGACTCCTATAATCACCTCTTCCACATGACAGAGCTTCGGGAGCCCTCCGCCCCGACGCTCCTCCGCCCCCGGCCCCGATAATATCCCCTATGACTTGTTACGGCACCTCCACCCCTCTGCTCTCAGCTTTCTACTGGACCTCTATAACCGGATTTGGTTGGAGGGTTCATTTCCGGACCGATGGCGTGAGTCCATCGTCGTCCCCATCCCGAAGCCCGATAAAGACCCCTCACTCCCGTCGAACTATCGCCCCATTTCCCTAACATGCTGTGCCTGCAAGGTGATGGAGGCGATGGTCGCCTGCGGCTGTCCTTACCTTGGAGGCGTGACCAGTACCCTGCTACCCAGGCTGGTTTCCGGCGCTTCCGGTCTACCACCGACCCCCTCCTCCTCCTTAGCCATGACGTGCAGGAGGCTTTCTCCCGGCGTCAATTTGTACTCGCCGTCTTTTTCGACCTCAGAAGGCCTACGATACTACCCGGCGGAGCGCGGTCTTCGATGCTTACGCTCCCTGGGTTTCGTAGGCTTTCTCCCTTCCTTTATTTATAACTTCTTGTCGCCCGTTCTTTCCGCGTCCGCATCGGTTCTGCCCTCTCTGACCGCTTTCCGTTGGAGGAGGGTGTCCCTCAGGGTAGTGTCCTTAGCGTCTTGTGTTTCTCACTCGTGATGAACACAGTCGCTACGGTCCTGCCTACATCCGTTCGTAGCTCCCTCTATGCCGATGACCTGGCTATCTATTGCTCTGGCCGCCTCCCGTCTTTGGCTGAACGTCGGCTCCAGCTAGCCATCAACGCGGTGGTTCGCTGGGCGTCCTCGGTTGGCTATGCTTTCTCACACCTCTAAGTCTTCCAGTATGCTTTTTCCGTCCTCGGCGCCTCCGTCTGTCGCATACCTTCGCCCTTACCCTTGCCGGCACTCCTCTTCCCCTCGTCCCATCCGTTAGATTCCTGGGTATGACCCTCGACGGATTTTTCGGTTGGGTTCCACACCTTAGGCGGTTGCGACAAACATCTCGCCGCACCTCTCCCTTTTGGGTCATCTGTCCCACACGACCTGGGGGGCGGACAGGCGTACTCTGCTGCGCCTGTACACCTCCCTGGTGCATCCCGTGTCGACTACGGCTGTGTGGTCTACAGCTCCGCCTCCTCTCCGGCACTCCGTATGCTGGATCCTCTTCTCCACCGTGGCCTTCGCCTGGCGTCGGGTGCCTTCCGCTCGTCCCCTGTCGCTAGTCTTCAGGTGGACTGTGGACACCCCCCCCTGCCCCTTCGCCGGGGCCTTCTCATTGCGAGTGTTACCTTCGCATCTGCCGCCTTCCGATGTCCCTACTCTTCTCCGCGATCTCCCAGGCGCTACCCCGGCCTGACACGTGCATTTCGCTGCCTCTCTGGCCGAGATTTTCTCGTCCCTGGGGATCCCCCCACCCTCTATTCTGCCGTTCTCCTTCGATCTGTCCCCCCCTGGCGGACCACCCCTATCTGCCGTTGCCAGGCGCTCCGTGGCCTGCGTAAGGAGTCTCTTCCTGCCGTCCTCCGGTCTTCTTTTCTGGCCCATCTTCCCGTCCATTCGGACGACGTTCCCGTCTACACGACGGCTCGCGCTCCCCTGCAGGTGTCGCGGCCGCCGTCTTCTCTCCGTCATTGTCACCTACCTCCCGGGGTATCCCCTGCCGGTTCAGGCCTCCATCTTTTCCGCGGAGCTCTTTGCCCTTCTGGAAGCCCTCCGTCTGGTATCGGGTTGTTCGCGGTCCTCCTGTACCATTTTTTCGGACTCGCTGAGCGCCCTTCAGGCGCTCGAGCGCTATGATTCCCGGACCCCCTCGTACGCCTTATTCAACAGGAGTACCATGTCCTGCACACCGTTCACCGGATCCGGGTCACCTTCTGCTGGGTTCCCGCCCATGTTGGTGTTTCCGGTAATGAGGCGGCGGACCGCATAGCCCGGTCCGCCGCCTCGCTGCCTCCCCTCCCCCGCCCGCTCCCCTTCTCAGACTATGTGCAGGTCTTTCGTTCCTTTTACGACCGCATGTGGCAACAGTCCTGGGACGATGCCACCGGAAATAAACTCTGGTCCATCCGCCCCCGTCTGTCATATTGGGTGTCCTCTTTCCACCGCTCCAGACACAAAGAGGTCGTCCTTGCGCGGCTTCGCATCGGCCATACGCGCCTCACGCACGGCTATCTTATGTTCCGGCAGGAGGCTCCTCGTTGCGCCTCCTGCCAGTCGCCCTCACCGTCTCTCACATCCTTGTGGAATGCCCCACCCTGTCGTCAGTACGTCGTCGCGCCTTCCCGTTCCTTTCTGATTTCCCCTCCCCGAACGTTTACGCCTTATGCTCGCTGAGAGCCCTCTCTTCTCGCTTGACCGTCTTTCCTCTTCTCTCCCAATCTCGCATCCTATCTGAGCTTTAGGTGACTTCTCACCTGTAGTCCGCTGTTCTCCCTTTTCTAGTGCCTTTTCTCCGTCTCCGTTTCTCTTTCTCGTATTCCGCCTCGCCATGATATCCGCTACCATATAGCGGGAAGTGGCGGTAAACGCCCCAATACAAAAAAAAAAAAAAAAATATATATATATATAGTATATATATATATATATATAAATATATATATATATATATATATATAGTATATCTGTAGATGAAATTACCAGATGCGATGAACTATTTTTCCTGTTTTATTTTTCGAGCCAAGCAAGCTGTTTCAAGTCGACAGCAATAAGCTCAAAAATTAGTTAATTAGCAACTTTCATGTAAAAATAGTTTCCATAAATTATTTTTTAGCTCAAAATAATGGGCACAGCTTTTAAAAAAAAAAAAAAAAAATATATATATATATATACACACACTGGTGTGATATATATGTATATATATATATAGTACGTATATATATATATATATATATATATATATATATAATATATATATATATATATATATATGAAAATTATTTCACGAAAGTAACACGTGAAAAACATTTATGATGAATAAAACCACGAAGGAAATGAAACAGTGTGGTGCTCAAGCGCTTTCGTCTAATGACATCCTCAGTGTTCCTGAGGATATCATTAGACGAAAGCGCCTAAGCACCACTCTGTGTTTCCTTTCCTTCGTGGTTTTATTCATCATATATATATATATATATATATATATGTTGTTATTAATTAAGAACTGCCAAAGTGGCTGTTAATAACTGATTGCAGGATTAAGAAAATTAATTTTGTTAAGTAGCAACTTAATTTAATATTCCAAAAGTTGCCAAATGAAGTTGCTCAGTGTAGTTGCTAAGTTCTCTCTCTTACGTTTGTTTGATCGTTCCCACTGGAAATTGACTATATCTGTTACTCGCCAAATTAATGATAACACTGGTCAACAAAGATTTTTCATCAGAGTAAAATTTGTGGTGGCTGGATAGCATTTTTCACGCTGATTCCAAAACTGCATTCAGATGTTTTCTAGCACGTATAGTTTTCAAGATGAAGGCATATATATAACTACACAGATTTAACCATTTTAAATAGGCAAAATACTAATATTTCAACATTTGAGTGTGTTTATTTTATTGTGTTTTTTTAGTTTATTCATCTTATTTATTTCAATTATCTTAATTATACATCTTATGTATTTCAGGTGTGAGCTTTTACGTCTAGCAGCATTGTGATTCAGGCAACAACGCCGTGCTTTGTGTGTCAAAAGATCAGTCCAGTCCAAGAACTTGTGTCAAGTTGGTGTACATTTTTTTTGAATTTATAGTTTGCTCAGGTCAGTCAACATGCCTCGACAATGTAAGAATGACCCCGACAAGTTCTGTTTCGTATGCGGCCAGTTGACAACTAAAACACAGCGACGAAGTATTACAACCGACATTAAGAAAATATACAAGCTATACTTTGGTTGCCATCTAGGTGACCAAGATAAACCATGGGCGCCTCATCAAATCTGTTCTGGCTGTTCAAATGGATTACGTGATTGGCTTAACAAAAAGAAAGCTTCAATGCCATTTGCCATAACCCATGATATGGAGGAGCCGAGAGATCATCATGAAGACTGTTATTTTTGTAGTGTGAACTTAATGGGGTTTTCTGCCAAGAACAACACCAGATTGTATATCCAAACTTGGATTCAGCACGTAGACCAGTAAAACATGATGAAACATTGCCCATTCCAATTCCCCCAAGTGATAGGCTAGATTCTATCATAGATGACATGGAAAGTGATGAAGGTGCAACTGGCGTTTCCGGACCATCTACAGAACCAGAGTACACTTTTGAAGGTAGACATTTAGAGCCTAAAAAGTTAACCCAAGGACAGTTGAATGATCTTGTTAGAGACTTATCGCTGTCTAAAGAGAAATCAGAGCTTCTCGCCTCAAGACTAAAGGAGAACAATTTACTTGAGAACAATGTTCGTATTAGTTACTACCGAAGCGGAATTTTGAATTAACAGCATTCTTTCAGTAGACGGTCCTCTCTGTTATTGCCATGACATCAATGGACTATTTACAGCCATATCTCAGACGTATGTGGCATCTGAGTGGCGCCTCTTTATTGATTCGTCGCAGAGAAGCCTGAAAGCAGTTCTTTTGCATAATGGTAATATAATGCCATCCATCCCCATTGACCATTCCGTCCATCTAAAAGAGACATATGACAATATGGATATACTACTTAAGGCAATCAAATACGACAGTCATCAATGGAATGCTTGTGGAGATCTAAAGTTATAGGAATGCTTATGGGTATGCAGTCAGGATTCACAAAATTTTGTTGTTTCCTTTGCCTGTGGGACAGTCGCGCCACTATAGAACATTACACCAAAAGTGACTGGCCACTTAGGTATACATATGTCCCAGGGATAAGCAATGTCCAGTCTGTCCCTTTAGTGGATCCCCAAAAGATCTATCTGCCACCTCTTCACATTAAACTTGGTTTAATGAAGAATTTTGTTAAAGCAATGGGTAAAGTCAATTCTGAAGGGTTCCAATACCTTTCAAGGAAATTTCCGAAGGTTACTGCAGCAAAATTGAAGGAAGGAATTTTTGTTGGGCCACAAATAAGGGAGGTTTTGAATGACACTGAATTTGAAAAAGTCCTAAGTCCTAAGTCCTAAGTCCGCTGGAATTGAAGGCTTGGCTGGCGTTCAAATGGATATGTGAAAACTTTCTTGGAAGCAACAAGTCACCTGCGTATAAGGATGGAGTCAAGAACCTCCTTGATGCCTTCAAAGAATGGAGTGTCGAATGTCGTTAAAAATTCACTTCCTGCATTCCCACTTAGATTTCTTTCCTGAAAACCTTGGTGCAGTGAGTGACGAGCAAGGAGAGCGCTTCCATCAAGATATTCAGATGATGGAGAAGCGCTACCAAGGATATTGGAATGAAAGCATGATGGCGGACCATTGTTGGATGCTGTATCGTGACAATCCAGGCCAAATTTACAAAAGGAAATCACACTCACAGCGCTTTTAATAAAATAATGTATATATTCTTTATTTATAAGTACATTGAATAAGGTATATGATGTATTTGTTGTTTAGCATTCCTAAGTGTGATCTATACATCCATAAATTTTCTTATAGCAATATCAAAAACTTAAAAATATCAAAACCAGTGTATCTATATAACTATACGTGCTAGAAAAAAAATAAAACCAGGTTCGGAATCAGCGCGAAAAATGCATTAAGAAAAGTGTGATCATGTTTGTGATGAGAAAAAAGTTTCATTTTGTTGGCCAGTGATAATTATTGACAAGGTGATTATATATATAAACTGTTTTTAATAGTTATCCCTGGAACAAGTCATAAACTCGGAATCAGAGTTAGGAACAACGTCATAAACCCTTGTCTCGTGCAACCTTGCATGACAGCTGTAGCTCATAAAGCTAGTAGATTCAGTTACAGCTAAATAACTTATAAGGATAGGACAGCTCCTCAACAGTAAACAAAAAACAAAAAAAAAAAAAAAAAAAATATATATATATATATATACTAACGAAATAGTATTGGATTGAAGGTGTTAAAATGTTCACTTTCATTTGGTTGTTGATTCCTAGGATTCACTTTTTCCTCAAAAGTTTATCAACAAATTTAAATAGTCGTTTCGAACAAATCTGATCTAAAAAAATTAATCTCTCTCTCTCTCTCTCTCTCTCTCCTCTCTCTCTCTCCTCTCTCTCTCTCTCTCTCTCTCTCTCTCTCTCGCAAAGACCGCACCCGTGGGGAGGGGGGTGGGGTACTAATATACGTCAGAGACACGTTGAGTCCGGTTGACTGCCAGTTCCGGTCGGAACGGGAGCTGCTTGGCGTCGATCTGAACGTGGGAGGGACGAACTATAGGTTAATCTTGGTGTACAGACCTCCGCATCTCCTCCTCGAGGAGGATACAGCCCTGTACACCGAACTCAGTAGCCTGCTAGGGGATAGGGTGTGTGTAGTTTTAGGAGACTTCAACTGTCGCGGCATAAAGTGGGAAAACAGGACTGCCGATGCTGAAGGGAGGAGGCTAGTTGACTTTGCTGATGAGAACTTCCTCACTCAGTGGGTCAACGAGCCTACACGAGGCGAAAGCGTTCTAGACTTGTTCACGACCGAAGACAACCTCGTCACTGGCCTCACCGTTGACGAATCGTTGGGCGGGAGTGATCACGGTCTTATTAGGTTCCGTGTGTGCGTCCCTCGGGTGAAGCGTAGTAACTCGAGAGGCAGTAAGCTCGATCTCCGGCGGGCGAACTTTGTTAGCCTCAGGGATAGCGTAGAGAGATGGGGTTAGAGGTTGGCGGCGATGTTGAGGGAGTGTGGAGTGCATTCCGGGATGAGTTTATGGTGCTGCAGTCTGCTGCCATACCCTCAAAACCGGTCACCCCTGCTTCAACGCAGCCTAAGTGGTTCAATCGTGGCATCGCTTCGGCTATCCGAAATAGGAAAGTAGTGTATAGGAGGGCGAAGGCCAATCGTTCCCACGAGAACACTGAAGCGTATGTCCGCCTGTGTAGGGAAGTGAAGGCGAAGGTTAGGCTAGCGAAACGTAACGAAGAACTACGGGTGGCAAGCCTCTGCAAGAGGAACCCTAAGGAGTTCTTCAGTTATGTTAATAGTAGAAAGCCATTAGAAGCATGATAGGTCCTTTAAAGGACGGAAGCGGCGTTCTGCGGACCTCCGACGCGGACATCGCTAATGTGCTTAATGAGTACTTTGCGGGAGTGTTCACCAGGGAGGATACCCGCGTCATCCCCGAGCCAGCTGTGAGGCACGAAGGTGCTGGCCTGGATAGTGTTAGATGTACCGCGACAGTCGTTGCTCATAGAATAGACAAACTGAGCGCGTTTAAGGCTCCTGGGCCAGACCAGTTTCTCCCCAGTGTTTTGCGAGAAGTGCGCGACCAGGTGGCTCCCCACCTGGCTACAGTCTTCAACAAATCGTTGGAGATGGGCCAGGTGCCTGGTGACTGGAGGAGGCCAACGTGACCCCTATCTTTAAGAAAGGGGATCACGAAAGTCCAGGGAACTATCGTCCTATTAGTCTCACTTCAGTTGTAGGTAAATTATTAGAAAGGATAATAGCTGATAGAATCGTTGACCATTTGGATTCCTACAAGCTGCTTGGGGACTCCCAACATGGGTTTAGACGGCATAGGTCGTGTCTCACCAACTTGCTCGAGTTTTTCCACGTCATGTTGAGTGAGTACGATAAGAGTAGGGCGATTGATATACTTTATCTCGACTTTCAGAAAGCCTTTGATAAGGTACCTCACCGCCGGCTAATGGCGAAAGTGCGCGCGCTGGGTATCGGTGGGGAAATAGGTAGGTGGATTGAAAACTGGCTGAGGAATAGGCGGCAGAGGGTGGTAATTAAAGGGGCTAGTTCGGGTTGGGCCTCGGTCACTAGTGGGGTTCCTCAGGGTTCCGTTTTGGGGCCACTGTTGTTTACCATTTACATAAATGATATCGACGGTGGCATCGTCAGTCGGATCGCCAAATTCGCTGATGACACCAAGCTTGGGGCCAATGTTGGGACGCCCGAAGCGATCGAGGAACTGCGTGCGGACCTAGGTAGGATAGGAGAGTGGTCCGAAAAATGGCAAATGCCGTTTAACTTGGGTAAATGCAAAGTGATGCACATTGGCTACGCCAATCCCAAGTCGGACTACTCGATTGGGCAGTAATATCGAGGTGACTGATTTAGAAAAGGACTTGGGTGTGCTAATTAGCAGCGACCTTAAGTTTACGAAACAGTGTGTAGAGTGGAAAAGAAAGCCCAGAAACTATTGGGTTATATCAGGAGGCAATTTCAGTTTCGGAACAAGGAGATTGTGCTCTCACTGTACAATTCCCTTGTTCGGCCGTACCTGGAGTATGCTGTGCAGTTCTGGTCGCCCACCCTCAGGAAAGATATTGAGAGGCTGGAGCGAGTGCAGGCGAGGGCCACAAAGTTGATCCCTTCCGTTAGGCATATGGGCTACAATCGACGGTTACGCGCCCTGAACTTGTTTTCGCTTGAAACTCGGAGGCTGCGCGGTCAACTGATCGAGGTTTTCAAGCTCTTACGAGGGTTCAACGATGTCGATTTTAGAAGTATGTTTAGTTTAAATGATAACCCAACTCGCAACAATGGTTGGAAGTTGGATTTGAAACGGTTTAGGACTAGTGTGTGTGGGAATTACGTTACGTATAAGATCTGTGACACATGGAACAGGTTACCTTCGGAAGTTGTGAACAGTTCCTCTGTGGATCAGTTCAAGAAAAGGTTAGACCAAATTTTGCACACTCTTTGAGTGTGTAGAAAATTTTCCGTGGCACCCGTTGCCATTGGTACCTCCTCGGTATGGGCCGCAAGGCCTTTTGAGGTACTTCTTTTCCTTGTAACTCCTTGTAACTCTCTCTCTCTCTCTCTCTCTCTCTCTCTCTCTCTCTCTCGCAGGGGGTATAAAGGTTATGCACATTTCTTCTGGATGTAGTAAACTTTATACTTGGGGTGTGACAGCCCTCCGGTCCCGAGTCGTGGGATTCTAGAGGAACTGGCTGCCAGCTCCTTTAGGTTCTCTCTCTCTTTCGGGAGGGCGGGTAAAGTATTTTGCACAATCCCGTCCCGTGGGTTACTAGGACCCCATCCCATCCCTACTCTGTCCTTTTAGATTACGTTAAGGTTGTTCTCCTCTCACTGCAAAAAAAAAAAAAAAAAAAAAAACTTTTCTTTTAGTATTAAGTCTTTTTCTCTTCTTTTACTATTAGGACCCTACTGCTACCTCATGCGTGGGAAGAGAGGCTTTGGAACCTCTATAAATAACACCATTTAACGCTCGTAGGTTGTGAGAGACTGGGATGGAGGGGTCCCAGGCGTAGGGGCGCGATGAATGGAGTGTGGCTAGTGCCCCGTTAAGCCCATTCCTAACGCGTAATGGCTTGACCAGCCCCCTGCGACCGTTCTTTGGTGACCAATTGATGGTGCTTGGCTGTACTGCTCTGAGGTGAGAGGGCTTTACTGCCCAGCTGGCTGCCAGGCCAGCGTAAAGTCTCGGGCGTAGCCTCTGGGTCTGGTGGGATATCCCTTGAACACTGGATTCTAAGAGTCTGGCCCACTTGTGAGTGACTAGTAAGACTTAGTAAGGGGCTGCATCTCGCTGTCGCTCCTGGCGGAAAATCCGTGACGCTTGCGTCGCGAGTGTTTGTCAGTTGGTAGCTGCGACACGTTTGGGACGGTCCGGCCCTGGGGAGACCTTTGGTCGGTGCGGCAGCAGGAGAGGTGTAGTCTTCTGGAAGGAATGAACGTCACTTGCGAAAAGGCGGGTGCGGCTACGCGCGGGATTAATTCACCCCCCCCCCCTTTTTTATATACTGGTCATAACGTTTTTGGATAGTTTTCATTGCTAGAACGCTTTATCTTATTCAGAGTATTCAGAAAAAAAAAAAAAAAGAGAAAATATGGCAGGGCCAGCTAAATTGAAAGCAGAATGCTTTAAATGTAAAGTTAATCATTGGTGCGTAGACTTCCCAGAGGGTAATATCAGCGATATCACATCCCTTAGTGTATGTTTGTTTTGTAAACTTAGAGACAACCACGAAAAGGAAGTTAAAGAGCTAAAGGAATTAGTAAAAAAGCTTGAAGCTAGGGTCGTAGCACTGGAAATCCAACCCAGTGGACAAGATCAAATTAAAAACACACCAGCAGATTCAAACTGTAAGATTAAGTATCAAGAACAAAGGGAGGGCTCAAAGAAGGGGCTGATAGAGAAGGGTGGGAAGGGATCGATAGAGAAGGGTGGGAAGGGGCCTGCTGATGGCCCAAAGAAACCGAAGGATGTAGCTACCTGTCGGGGTGGGTCGGGTGGTGTAACTGCGTGTATGGGTGGCGACGGGTTTCGAAAGGTCTCGGGCAAGAAGGCTGCGAAGCCGAAGCCTGAGACCCCAGTTGCCCCTGTCAAGACCTCTAACCGCTTTAGTCTCCTGTGCTCGAAGGAGGAAGACACCGTTTTGATTGGGGACTCGCAGATCAGGGGCCAGGAGAAGTACTTTGCTTCTGCAAACCGGGATGGGAGGAAGGTAAGGTGCTTACCTGGGCGGGGAACGGCGCACTTAAGGAAGGAGGTAGAGAAGGTGCGCGTGGATAGTCGGAGGACTGCGATCGTTGTCCACGCTGGTGGCAATGACCTGTTCCTCAAAGGCGGTGGGGTAGGTCTTACAGAAGGGATCATCACCGAGATCATGTCTCTTGCGGATGATCTAAAACTGAAGACAGACAGGGGAATGTTAATGGGTATTTTACCGCGAATGAATGTCAGTGACCACTCGCTCAGTAAGGTCATTGGCATCAACGAGAGGGTACAAGACTTGTGCGTTCCGCTGGGCGTGAAGTTTATTGACCCCTTCGATGCATTTTCGGGTAGGTGGGACCTTTACCAGAGGGATGGTGTCCACCTCAATGACAAGGGTAAAGGTGTGCTAGGCGCGCTGCTCGACCGGCACCTATACAGAATGGTGAGGTCGAGTCCTGGGAGAGATGATGGGCCCCCACCGGGGAGAGATGAGGATGAGCCGGTGGCGGACGTACCTTCGACTGAAGGGTGCGGCGAAGTACAGATGGGTGACCCTCCTCCTACGTTGGAGGGGGCTCAGTCTCCTGTGGAAGTTGCCCCCTCGTTAGTGAGGGGCTCTTCAACTCCCGACAGCCTGGCTGTTCGGGAAACGGGTCGTGCTAGGGGGCGGTCAGAATAGGGAAGGCTCCCTCCGTGCAATGCTTTTTAATGCTAGGTCAATTAGGAACAAGTTTCGCGAGCTACGGGCGCTCTTAGCATCAGAATACCAGGATATCGTTGCTATCACCGAGTCCTGGATTCATACTGATCGTAGGGACTACGTTGGGGAGTTCGAAATTCCCGGGTATAGAATGTTTCGCAAAGACCGCACCCGTGGGGAGGGGGGTGGGGTACTAATATACGTCAGAGACACGTTGAGTCCGGTTGACTGCCAGTTCCGGTCGGAACGGGAGCTGCTTGGCGTCGATCTGAACGTGGGAGGGACGAACTATAGGTTAATCTTGGTGTACAGACCTCCGCATCTCCTCCTCGAGGAGGATACAGCCCTGTACACCGAACTCAGTAGCCTGCTAGGGGATAGGGTGTGTGTAGTTTTAGGAGACTTCAACTGTCGCGGCATAAAGTGGGAAAACAGGACTGCCGATGCTGAAGGGAGGAGGCTAGTTGACTTTGCTGATGAGAACTTCCTCACTCAGTGGGTCAACGAGCCTACACGAGGCGAAAGCGTTCTAGACTTAGTATTCACGACCGAAGACAACCTCGTCACTGGCCTCACCGTTGACGAATCGTTGGGCGGGAGTGATCACGGTATTATTAGGTTCCGTGTGTGCGTCCCTCGGGTGAAGCGTAGTAACTCGAGAGGCAGTAAGCTCGATCTCCGGCGGGCGAACTTTGTTAGCCTCAGGGATAGCGTAGCAGAGATGGGGTTAGAGGTTGGCGGCGATGTTGAGGGAGTGTGGAGTGCATTCCGGGATGAGTTTATGGTGCTGCAGTCTGCTGCCATACCCTCAAAACTGGTCACCCCTGCTTCAACGCAGCCTAAGTGGTTCAATCGTGGCATCGCTTCGGCTATCCGAAATAGGAAAGTAGTGTATAGGAGGGCGAAGGCCAATCGTTCCCACGAGAACACTGAAGCGTATGTCCGCCTGTGTAGGGAAGTGAAGGCGAAGGTTAGGCTAGCGAAACGTAACGAAGAACTACGGGTGGCAAGCCTCTGCAAGAGGAACCCTAAGGAGTTCTTCAGTTATGTTAATAGTAGAAAGCCTATTAGAAGCATGATAGGTCCTTTAAAGGACGGAAGCGGCGTTCTGCGGACCTCCGACGCGGACATCGCTAATGTGCTTAATGAGTACTTTGCGGGAGTGTTCACCAGGGAGGATACCCGCGTCATCCCCGAGCCAGCTGTGAGGCACGAAGGTGCTGACCTGGATAGTGTTAGATGTACCGCGACAGTCGTTGCTCATAGAATAGACAAACTGAGCGCGTTTAAGGCTCCTGGGCCAGACCAGTTTCTCCCCAGTGTTTTGCGAGAAGTGCGCGACCAGGTGGCTCCCCACCTGGCTACAGTCTTCAACAAATCGTTGGAGATGGGCCAGGTGCCTGGTGACTGGAGAGAGGCCAACGTGACCCCTATCTTTAAGAAAGGGGATCACGAAAGTCCAGGGAACTATCGTCCTATTAGTCTCACTTCAGTTGTAGGTAAATTATTAGAAAGGATAATAGCTGATAGAATCGTTGACCATTTGGATTCCTACAAGCTGCTTGGGGACTCCCAACATGGGTTTAGACGGCATAGGTCGTGTCTCACCAACTTGCTCGAGTTTTTCCACGTCATGTTGAGTGAGTACGATAAGAGTAGGGCGATTGATATACTTTATCTCGACTTTCAGAAAGCCTTTGATAAGGTACCTCACCGCCGGCTAATGGCGAAAGTGCGCGCGCTGGGTATCGGTGGGGAAATAGGTAGGTGGATTGAAAACTGGCTAAGGAATAGGCGGCAGAGGGTGGTAATTAAAGGGGCTAGTTCGGGTTGGGCCTCGGTCACTAGTGGGGTTCCTCAGGGTTCCGTTTTGGGGCCACTGTTGTTTACCATTTACATAAATGATATCGACGGTGGCATCGTCAGTCGGATCGCCAAATTCGCTGATGACACCAAGCTTGGGGCCAATGTTGGGACGCCCGAAGCGATCGAGGAACTGCGTGCGGACCTAGGTAGGATAGGAGAGTGGTCCGAAAAATGGCAAATGCCGTTTAACTTGGGTAAATGCAAAGTGATGCACATTGGCTACGCCAATCCCAAGTCGGACTACTCGATGTTGGGCAGTAATATCGAGGTGACTGATTTAGAAAAGGACTTGGGTGTGCTAATTAGCAGCGACCTTAAGTTTACGAAACAGTGTGTAGAGATGGAAAAGAAAGCCCAGAAACTATTGGGTTATATCAGGAGGCAATTTCAGTTTCGGAACAAGGAGATTGTGCTCTCACTGTACAATTCCCTTGTTCGGCCGTACCTGGAGTATGCTGTGCAGTTCTGGTCGCCCACCCTCAGGAAAGATATTGAGAGGCTGGAGCGAGTGCAGGCGAGGGCCACAAAGTTGATCCCTTCCGTTAGGCATATGGGCTACAATCGACGGTTACGCGCCCTGAACTTGTTTTCGCTTGAAACTCGGAGGCTGCGCGGTCAACTGATCGAGGTTTTCAAGCTCTTACGAGGGTTCAACGATGTCGATTTTAGAAGTATGTTTAGTTTAAATGATAACCCAACTCGCAACAATGGTTGGAAGTTGGATTTGAAACGGTTTAGGACTAGTGTGTGTGGGAATTACGTTACGTATAAGATCTGTGACACATGGAACAGGTTACCTTCGGAAGTTGTGAACAGTTCCTCTGTGGATCAGTTCAAGAAAAGGTTAGACGAAATCTTGCACACTATTTGAGTGTGTAAAGACATTTAGGACCTCAGTCTGCGGAAATTTCTTTTCCTGTAAAATAGTTGATATCTGGAACCAACTTCCCTCAGAGGATGTTTCCAGTCAAAGTGTAAATCTGTTTAAAAATAGGCTAGACAAAGTACAGAACACACTCATAGTTTAAGATTAAAACCTCAGAAAACTCTGCAGGAGTTCGCTTGCTCGGTGTCTCTGTGAGCAAGCTAAATATAGAGCTATTTATATATTCTCCACTTTCCTGTAAAATTTCCTTGGCTACTTTTCCAGGGTCAAGGTATTTTCTTCAACCTTTTTCCGTACCTGCCTCTGGCAGGGAGGGAGCGGAGGGTGGGGAGAGAGCCTTCTACTTTTCTATCCAGTTTTCTACTACTGCTAGCATAGTTTGAAAGACAAAATTTTCCCTGGCACCCGTTGCCATTGGTACCTCCTCGGTATGGGCCGCAAGGCCTTTTGAGGTACTTCTTTTCCTTGTAACTCCTTGTAACTCTCTCTCTCTCTCTCTCTCTCTCTCTCTCTCTCTCTCTCTCTCTCTCGCTTCCGAAGTACAGATGGGTGACCCTCCTCCTACGTTGGAGGGGGCTCAGTCTCCTGTGGAAGTTGCCCCCTCGTTAGTGAGGGCTCTTCAACTCCCGACAGCCTTGGCTGTTCGGGAAACGGGTCGTGCTAGGGGGCGGTCAGAATAGGGAAGGCTCCCTCCGTGCAATGCTTTTTAATGCTAGGTCAATTAGGAACAAGTTTCGCGAGCTACGGGCGCTCTTAGCATCAGAATACCAGGATATCGTTGCTATCACCGAGTCCTGGATTCATACTGATCGTAGGGACTACGTTGGGGAGTTCGAAATTCCCGGGTATAGAATGTTTCGCAAAGACCGCACCCGTGGGGAGGGGGGTGGGGTACTAATATACGTCAGAGACACGTTGAGTCCGGTTGACTGCCAGTTCCGGTCGGAACGGGAGCTGCTTGGCGTCGATCTGAACGTGGGAGGGACGAACTATAGGTTAATCTTGGTGTACAGACCTCCGCATCTCCTCCTCGAGGAGGATACAGCCCTGTACACCGAACTCAGTAGCCTGCTAGGGGATAGGGTGTGTGTAGTTTTAGGAGACTTCAACTGTCGCGGCATAAAGTGGGAAAACAGGACTGCCGATGCTGAAGGGAGGAGGCTAGTTGACTTTGCTGATGAGAACTTCCTCACTCAGTGGGTCAACGAGCCTACACGAGGCGAAAGCGTTCTAGACTTAGTATTCACGACCGAAGACAACCTCGTCACTGGCCTCACCGTTGACGAATCGTTGGGCGGGAGTGATCACGGTATTATTAGGTTCCGTGTGTGCGTCCCTCGGGTGAAGCGTAGTAACTCGAGAGGCAGTAAGCTCGATCTCCGGCGGGCGAACTTTGTTAGCCTCAGGGATAGCGTAGCAGAGATGGGGTTAGAGGTTGGCGGCGATGTTGAGGGAGTGTGGAGTGCATTCCGGGATGAGTTTATGGTGCTGCAGTCTGCTGCCATACCCTCAAAACTGGTCACCCCTGCTTCAACGCAGCCTAAGTGGTTCAATCGTGGCATCGCTTCGGCTATCCGAAATAGGAAAGTAGTGTATAGGAGGGCGAAGGCCAATCGTTCCCACGAGAACACTGAAGCGTATGTCCGCCTGTGTAGGGAAGTGAAGGCGAAGGTTAGGCTAGCGAAACGTAACGAAGAACTACGGGTGGCAAGCCTCTGCAAGAGGAACCCTAAGGAGTTCTTCAGTTATGTTAATAGTAGAAAGCCTATTAGAAGCATGATAGGTCCTTTAAAGGACGGAAGCGGCGTTCTGCGGACCTCCGACGCGGACATCGCTAAGGTGCTTAATGAGTACTTTGCGGGAGTGTTCACCAGGGAGGATACCCGCGTCATCCCCGAGCCAGCTGTGAGGCACGAAGGTGCTGACCTGGATAGTGTTAGATGTACCGCGACAGTCGTTGCTCATAGAATAGACAAACTGAGCGCGTTTAAGGCTCCTGGGCCAGACCAGTTTCTCCCCAGTGTTTTGCGAGAAGTGCGCGACCAGGTGGCTCCCCACCTGGCTACAGTCTTCAACAAATCGTTGGAGATGGGCCAGGTGCCTGGTGACTGGAGAGAGGCCAACGTGACCCCTATCTTTAAGAAAGGGGATCACGAAAGTCCAGGGAACTATCGTCCTATTAGTCTCACTTCAGTTGTAGGTAAATTATTAGAAAGGATAATAGCTGATAGAATCGTTGACCATTTGGATTCCTACAAGCTGCTTGGGGACTCCCAACATGGGTTTAGACGGCATAGGTCGTGTCTCACCAACTTGCTCGAGTTTTTCCACGTCATGTTGAGTGAGTACGATAAGAGTAGGGCGATTGATATACTTTATCTCGACTTTCAGAAAGCCTTTGATAAGGTACCTCACCGCCGGCTAATGGCGAAAGTGCGCGCGCTGGGTATCGGTGGGGAAATAGGTAGGTGGATTGAAAACTGGCTAAGGAATAGGCGGCAGAGGGTGGTAATTAAAGGGGCTAGTTCGGGTTGGGCCTCGGTCACTAGTGGGGTTCCTCAGGGTTCCGTTTTGGGGCCACTGTTGTTTACCATTTACATAAATGATATCGACGGTGGCATCGTCAGTCGGATCGCCAAATTCGCTGATGACACCAAGCTTGGGGCCAATGTTGGGACGCCCGAAGCGATCGAGGAACTGCGTGCGGACCTAGGTAGGATAGGAGAGTGGTCCGAAAAATGGCAAATGCCGTTTAACTTGGGTAAATGCAAAGTGATGCACATTGGCTACGCCAATCCCAAGTCGGACTACTCGATGTTGGGCAGTAATATCGAGGTGACTGATTTAGAAAAGGACTTGGGTGTGCTAATTAGCAGCGACCTTAAGTTTACGAAACAGTGTGTAGAGATGGAAAAGAAAGCCCAGAAACTATTGGGTTATATCAGGAGGCAATTTCAGTTTCGGAACAAGGAGATTGTGCTCTCACTGTACAATTCCCTTGTTCGGCCGTACCTGGAGTATGCTGTGCAGTTCTGGTCGCCCACCCTCAGGAAAGATATTGAGAGGCTGGAGCGAGTGCAGGCGAGGGCCACAAAGTTGATCCCTTCCGTTAGGCATATGGGCTACAATCGACGGTTACGCGCCCTGAACTTGTTTTCGCTTGAAACTCGGAGGCTGCGCGGTCAACTGATCGAGGTTTTCAAGCTCTTACGAGGGTTCAACGATGTCGATTTTAGAAGTATGTTTAGTTTAAATGATAACCCAACTCGCAACAATGGTTGGAAGTTGGATTTGAAACGGTTTAGGACTAGTGTGTGTGGGAATTACGTTACGTATAAGATCTGTGACACATGGAACAGGTTACCTTCGGAAGTTGTGAACAGTTCCTCTGTGGATCAGTTCAAGAAAAGGTTAGACGAAATCTTGCACACTATTTGAGTGTGTAAAGACATTTAGGACCTCAGTCTGCGGAAATTTCTTTTCCTGTAAAATAGTTGATATCTGGAACCAACTTCCCTCAGAGGATGTTTCCAGTCAAAGTGTAAATCTGTTTAAAAATAGGCTAGACAAAGTACAGAACACACTCATAGTTTAAGATTAAAACCTCAGAAAACTCTGCAGGAGTTCGCTTGCTCGGTGTCTCTGTGAGCAAGCTAAATATAGAGCTATTTATATATTCTCCACTTTCCTGTAAAATTTCCTTGGCTACTTTTCCAGGGTCAAGGTATTTTCTTCAACCTTTTTCCGTACCTGCCTCTGGCAGGGAGGGAGCGGAGGGTGGGGAGAGAGCCTTCTACTTTTCTATCCAGTTTTCTACTACTGCTAGCATAGTTGAAAGACAAAATTTTCCCTGGCACCCGTTGCCATTGGTACCTCCTCGGTATGGGCCGCAAGGCCTTTTGAGGTACTTCTTTTCCTTGTAACTCCTTGTAACTCTCTCTCTCTCTCTCTCTCTCTCTCTTCTTCTCTCTCTCTCTCTCTCTCGCATCCCCCGCAGGGGTATAAAGGTTATGCACGTTCCTTCTGGGTGTTGTAAACTTTATACTTGGGGTGTGACAGCCCTCCGGTCCCGAGTCGTGGGATTCTAGAGAAATTGGCTGCCAATTCCTTTAGGTTCTCTCTCTTTCGGGAGGGCGGGTGAAGTCTGTTGTACAAACCTGTCCCGTGGGTTACTAGGACCCCTTCCCATCCCACTCTGTCCTTTTAGCTTAGGTTAGGGATGTTCTCCTCTGACTGCAAAAAAAAGAAAAACTTTTAGTATTGTCTTTTTCTCTACTGTTACGATTAGGACGCTACTGCTATCTCATGCGTGGGAAGAGAGGCTTGGAACCTCTATAAATAACACCATTTAACTTCAGTTGTAGGTAAATATTTAGAGGGGATAATAGCGAGTAGGATTGTTGACCATTTGGATTCCTACAAGCTACTTGGGGACTCCAACATGGGTTTAGACGGCATAGGTCGTGTCTCACCATCATGCTCGAGTTTTTCTACGTCATGTTGAGTGAGTATGATAAGAGTAGGGCGATTGATTAGAAGGCCTTTGATAAGGTACCTCACCGCCGGCTAATGGCCGAAGTGCGCGCGCTGGGTATTGGTGGGGAAGTAGGTAGGTGGATTGGAAACTGGCGAAAAATGCCACAAAGTTAATCCCTTTCGTTAGGCATATGGGCAATCGACGCTTACGTGACGCGGGTTCAAAGATGTCGATTTTAGAAGCATGTTTAGTTCAAATGATAACCCAACTCGCAACAATGGTTAGAAGTTGGATTTGAAACGATTTAGGACTAGTATATGTGGGAATTACTTTAACACGTTGATAGTTTAAGATTAAAACATAAGAAAACTCTGCAGGAGTTCGCTTGCACGGTGTCTCTGTGAGCAAGGTAAATATAGAGCTATTTATATATTCTCCACTTTCCTGTAAAATTTCCTTGGCTACTTTTCCAGGGTCAAGGTATTTTCTTCAACCTTTTTCCGTACCTGCCTCTGGCAGGGAGGGAGCGGAGGGTGGGGAGAGAGCCTTCTACTTTTCTATCCAGTTTTCTACTACTGCTAGGATAGTTGAAAGAAAAATAAACTTTTAATAACAGGAACAGTTCCTCGGTGGATCAGTTCAAGAAAAGGTTAGACCAAATCTTGCACACTATTTGAGTGTGTAGAAAATTTTCCCTGGCACCCGTTGCCATTGGTACCTCCTCGGTATGGGCCGCAAGGCCTTTTGAGGTACTTCTTTTCCTTGTAACTCCTTGTAACTCTCTCTCTCTCTCTCTCTCTCTCTCTCTCTCTCTCTCTCTCTCTCTCTCTCTCTCTCTCTCTCAGAACCATCCTTTATTTCCTTTATTTCTTGGGCTAGGCCAGAGTGGATCTCTGGGTCTTTGCTAGTGTATACCAGAGATGGGGACCCGAGTTAGTGACTCGGACTCGAGTCCCTATTTCCTTTGACTTGAGACTTGACTTGGACTTGGGTGTAATTTGACCTCACTTGACTTGAGACTTTGCCTCTTCTGACTCGCGACTTGGATGAAATGACTCGAGTATTTTCCTCAATTATGTGTTTGGCCACGGTGGCATAATCATGCGTCCACATCGTGCACGACTCTCCGGTAAACCACTTACAAACATAACATTCCTGAAGTACAACATGGAAATATAAGCATGTTTAATTTAATATGAAAGAAATTAATGATGCTGAGCTGTGTGTAGAGCTGTGTATAGTATATCAATTTATTTGAACACAAATTTTCTGTAATTGAAACTAGTGATAAAACTGGGAGCCAACTCTTTTAAAGATATATGTATATATAGGGTGGTGCAAAAGTCGCGCATCATAGGAATTTTCAGTGTTGATTATAATATATATTTTTTTCTTTTAGGTAGGGGATGGCTGCGAAATTAACAATAGAAGAGAGGGTGAGCTTGGTTTTAATGTATGGAATACCAGGTACAACAAATCGATGAATCGGTACAGAATTTAAATTCTGTACCAATTCATCACATATATATACAGGGCGTCCCAAAAAAATGTATACACACTTTAAATACTTATAAAGGCAGTGTTTATTAAAATACATTTCATTTTCAAATGTAATAGAATCTACAGACATTATTTAATTGTTTTGTCAACGCCTGTTTTCAAACTGACGTCCGTTCTGGTCCAGGCACTGCTGATAACGCGAAGCAATGGAATCGCAAACATCACGAAACATTTCGTTTGATATTTGTGTGCATTCTCGTTCAATGGCTGCTCTCAATTCAGCGACTGTTGCAGGTTTTATAGCGTAGACTTTGTCTTTTAAGTATCCCCATAAAAAAAAATCTAGTGGTGTGAGGTCTGGTGAACGCGGAGGGTATTCTGCGAAACCCCTTCGTCCAATCCACATCCACATCGTGCCAAGTACCACTCGCAATACTCCACTCTTCGTCCGGATCATCATCATCTTCATTAATAGCATGGACTAATCTTGGAATGTAACTTTTCCATTGACAGCGCTTCAAAATGCGTTGGACAGACGATTCTGAAATTCCTACCTCACGACTCGCTTGCCGCACAGATTTTCTTGGACTTTGGTGATACGTTTCCAGTACTCTTTCTTGCTTTGTGGGCTTGTCGATGTCCGTGGTCTTCCGGAACGCTTCTTGTGGACATTCTGAACAGTTCCATCGGCTTCAAACTTATCTCTAATTCGAGTGATGGTAAGTCGCGTTGGTGGATCTGTTTGAAACCCCCTCCTAAACTGTCTTTGCACTTCAACTGCGTTTTCACACTTCCAGTAGCATTTTAGAATGAATTTCCTTTGTTCAAAGCTTAGTCTGACTGCCATTATTAATTCTAATGGGTTTAACTTGGAAAGAAAGAAACATCAATTGAGCTATCAGCTGTTAAAGTGTGTATACATTTTTTTGGGACGCCCTGTATATATATATATATATATCAAATCTTGAGTTCTTATACTCATTTGTTACTTGTATGTACTGTATTACAGTGACATTTTCTCATAAATACAAAAGGAATTGGTAAATAATATTGAAATATTGTGTACTGTTTATACTTTTTATTATTCAGTTGTAACTGCATCTCTGGTAGTGCTGTATCGATTCCAAAATTTTGGCCGATGCCGATTCTCAAAATTTGGCCGATGCCGATTCCAAGGCCGATTATTTAATAAATACAGTAAATAATAATCAATTATTAAGTTATCAACCCTTTAATTAATAGGCTACTTTTCAATATTTTATTATTAGTATAAATATGAAAATAAATATTGTAATTGTAAGGGAGAAAAGGCTTAAAATAACACTTCAAAATACTTTATTATCCAATAAATCTTAAGTCTTATGAACAATAATTATATGGTACCTATATAGGCCTATAGATTATGAATAAAATAAAAATCCAAAGTCATAAACATAAATCATAATGAACTTTTAACCCTTTTTTGTAAGCAGCTAATATAGTTTTTGATATTGTTAACACTTTGAAACTCCGTAAAAGTTAACTCCTTTAAATAGACAAGTAAAACATAGCCTACTGAACCATAAGTATAGAGTGCAGAACAAAAATAAAAAAATAAATTTTTAAGTAGAGTAGGTATCACTAGTTATTCACAGTGGTGGGCACCGTTAACCAAAAAGTTAACTTAGTTAACCGCTAATCCGTTAACCAAAAAGTTAACTTCGTTAACCGTTAATCCGTTAATTCGTTAAACATGTAACGGAAGTTACCGATAAACCGTTAACGTTAACTTTATTATAAAAAAATGAAAAACAATATATATATAATTTAATTTTCCCTCTTCTTCTCGTTCTCCATTTTGTCCATGAGATGCATGTTGCCCTTCATGAAAATTAGCATATCAAAGTTTTCATCAGACAGGGATGATCTCTTGGCCCTCAGGATGTCCTTGCCCATAGAGAACAAACGCTCCACTGCAGCAATGAGGGGATGGCTGTGTTGAACTTGATGAACAAGTCCACCAACACTTGCTCACCCAAGAAGGCAGCATCTGTCAGCAAGTCCTTGGAGTTGGTCTCCAGCCAGGTCTTGACCAAGTTCTGGGCCTTGCCCTTGAGTGACCTGTGGCTTCTGCTGCTCTCTTTTGTCTGGATGACAGCACTGAAGAAGTCATCCTCCTCCTCCTCCTCCTCGTTGTTGCTGCCTCCACTGTTGCTGCCCACTTCGTTGGACTGCTGCTTCATGGCCTCCTCGACTGTACCCTCCATGCTTTTCCTCACCCTGGCGACCTTGGTGTTGTCATACTTGTCCAACCAGATGAGGCGAAACCTGGATGGAAGGCAGCAGCCAGCTGGCATTCGTCATCCTCCAGGAGGGGCCCAAACCTTTTGTCGATGCCTGCCAAAAGTGCGTCGACCAAGGTGGATTAATTGCGCACCTGCTCAGCACTGAAAATAATATAAACTTTTAAACGTTTATTTATGAATTTTTGGGTTAACGGACTTGAGTTAACGGAAGTTAAATGTAACGGAAGTTAATTAGTCCGATAATGATTTTCAAAGTTAACTTAAAAGTTAAATCGTTAAAAAACGTTAACGAAAAAGTTAACTTCGTTAATTAACGATTAACGGATTAACGGTTTGTGCCCAGCTTTGGTTATTCAGTACAGTATATACAGAACTTTTATACAAGTTTAGAAGAACAAACTAAAAAATCAATGAGACCCTTAATTTAACATTATTTAATAGCTGAAGTTGAGTTTGTAAGTTGTAATGAAGAAACATAAGAATTTCGCCATTTTCTGCATTTAATCTATTTCTTTTGGGGGAATATATTTGACCACCACATGCACCACAACTGAACAGACGCTCCCTCTCGACTGAAGGAGGAGGCGCACTTAGGTATTTTAAACCAAGTTTGGGAAGATACTTGAACCTATTACTATTTATTTTCCACCACTCGAGAGGACTTTCTGAATGGTCAATAATTTTCAAATCAAGATAATGACTGATTTCTGATTGAACTTTTAAAACATATTTCAATTCTTTTTCTTCTTGTGACTGTGCTTTCTCTACTTCATTTTGGTTATCCAAAGTTTCAGATTGTTCTTTTTAACTTTTGTTTTATCATTTGATTTACCTTTCGCAATATCACTGAAGTAACTTTGGAAATTAAAATTAAATGACAAGTTTTCATTATCACTCGTCTCTCCCGCAGACTCTTGAGAAGATTTGGAGGGGGAAGGCGAGTTGCTAGAAGAAACTTCCAATGATTCTATCATTTCAACTTCTTCTGCAAGCCAAGTTGCGATGCTTTTATTGATGTCTGTATCAAAGTTTTTTTCTTCAAAAAAATATTTCCTTGAATCTTGGTTGAAGGAATGCTGCTGAAACCAAATTTTTGTCTTTTAGATACGTTTGGAATCTGTTTTTTGCAGAGTTGTTCCATGTAGATATTGTTGTTCAAAGTCCTTCAAAAATTTTTTTTTCAATAGCTTTTTTGAAAAAACTTATAACTCTTATATTAGGAATTATTGCAGGTGCAATAGCACCCCGTTTACTCATCCTCTCTGTGACATCTACGAAATTTTTCAAAATTTTTGTCAACTAAAATTTGCCATTGGCTTGAATCTAAGCATTACATTTTTGGATGATCGTTTGCGAAAGCTATAAGTGCTGATTTTTGTTCCAGCCTTCTATCCAGCATAAAATATTGGCTATTCCATCGAGTTTGAAGATCTTGAATAAACCTGTGCTCCGGAACTTCATCTTTTTTGATATTCCTGATATTTTGCAATTTTGAGTACAAATCGCGCGATATTATAGTTCCTCTTTATAAATCATTAGTTAGACCCCATTTGGAGTACGCGATCCAATTTTGGAATCCGCATATGCGCAAAGATATAGACAAAATCGAAAGAGTTCAAAGACGAGCAACTAAGATGATTCCGTCGCTTAGGTCGAAGTCGTACGAGGATAGACTTTATAAGGAGTTAAAATTGACTACACTCGAGACTAGGAGGCTAAGGGGTGATCTAATCCAGGTGTTCAAAATTATGAATGGGTTCGATAACGTAGATAGAGATAGCTTTTTCGAAATATCTCAATATAATAGGAATAGAAATAACGGGTGTAAGTTCACAAGAAGAAGGTTCGAGACAGCATTTCCAAAAAACTTTTTTACGCATAGAATAGTTTGCCGGTAGAAGTAATTAGTAGCACGTCTATAAACATGTTTAAAAATCGATTAGACGCGTATGTTGATAGATTGGGTATAGTTTAAGGTAGTAAAATTAAGGCTTTGTGGTTCGGAACCCACGTAAAATTGTAGGTTCCCTCCGCCATGACCCCAGATTTGAAAAAATTTACTGGAGCACAGCTCTGAATTTACTTTTTTTCCTCTTACACCACTAGATAGGTTAATGATAGTAAACTCTTGAATTGACGACATACCAATTACAAATTGTTTTAGCTAAACATAATAATACAATAATGTACAGTTTATAACTCACCTTAAGTTTATTTATTCATTGCAGCAGCAACAGTGGACGATGTTAGACCTTGCATGTAGGCATTTGTTGTGAATTTACCGCCATGTATGCTTGGCCACTGATCAATGGCTTTCTGTGTGATCATTACAGCAGATCTAGTGCCTGGAGCTGGACCCTCCTTCACAATTCTGCACAGCTTAGTCAAATGAGATGGCTTAATGGATCCTTTGTGTTCAACAATGTAACAAGAATGGAGAATGTCCCTCAGCTGGTGCTTCACTCCAGGCAGTTGATCCATCTTTATCAAAATGCTTTAATATCTCTGTGATTCCTTTCCACAGCTGTTCTATATATTCTGTCAGCCAATTTATCACTGAGTCTTTTGTAAAACTACTTTCAGATCTGGTTCTGGATGGTCTAGCAACTTCAGCAACCTGGTAGTAATCAGAACGTTTCTTGATGTATTTGTAAACTTCATTTAGGATGTAATCCTCAGCTGTTAGTTCCTTTTGCTGCCCTGTGGTATCGTGCTTAAATTCAGAAACTACATCATTTGCATTTCCTCCATTAGCTAATTTGGAAATTGTTTCCATCACTCTTAACATAACAGTTTTCCCTCCTTCTTTATAAAATATATTTTCTACAAATTCTGCACTAACTGTGGTTTTTTGAGCTACTTGCAACATAATCTTTGTTACATAGGAAATCAATACATAGAACTTGGCACTAATTTCTTTCTCTTGTGGATGATCAAAACACACAATTTTCCACAAATCTGTCAAATTGATCAAATTCGTAATTAACCATGCGAGTATCAGATTTGAGTTTTGGTCTCTTAAAACCAATGATATTGTCAAGAACCATTGGTATAGTCAAGGCCTGATCTCAGATTTGAAGTGTGATTCTGAATAAAGTCTAAAAGCTCACTTAGTTTACAAATTTTCTTCAATGCATCAACGTGGGCTCTGTTCACAAGATGCATTAAGTCCCATCGAAATTTGAAATTTTCTCCAAACAACTTTTTCATTTCGTTTTTAAATGGCTCGTTGTCCTTACAAAAAGCCCCATCTCCAACCATTCCAGATACCTTGGATTAATTGCTTCTTCAGATAGTTTCAAGTGATTAGGAGACCAACACATCAAAAATTTCATTGGCCAAATAAACTCCTGATTTGCTGCGTACTAAATTTATCCCAGCAAGTTTTACAGTCTTATCTTCTTCACTCATAACTAATACAACTAGCATGCTTAATCGCTAAATTGTTCCAATGTCAGCTGTTATTGTTACTGAAGTTTGTTCTAAGAACCACTTTACAGTTTGTTCTTTAAGTTGATTATCTAATAGCTCACAAATTGTCTCGCACGCATGTGTGCTATGATTCAAATTTCCAACCTCACAACCTGACCTATGTAATACAGCTAGAAGTACTGGATATAGAGCCCATGCAGTGTTTGTTTTCATTATGTAGTATAAGATGTTGCCACATAAGTCTTCTATGCGTTTAGTAGTGTTCCGAGAAGATGTTTTCATCACTTCATAAACAGCAGCTCTTTGATGATGCTGAAGTTTAATTAAATGTCTCTTCAGGTGGGTTTTCAGATTTCTAAACCATCTCTCTTGATTTTCTCCTTGTTTGCATACATAGGTTAAATCTTTAACATTGAAGTAACCTTTTATGTTAGAATGTTTGTCTGAAGCACATGCTTTGGGGTCTGTGCAAGCTATGCAATATAATGTAAACATTTTATCATCAGAAGCATCATCAATATCTTCTTGATTATCATCATCTTCATCCTCAACAGCTATATCTACATCAGGCATATTAGTGTCACTATTTGCAATGTTTTCCATTATATCACTTGGTACTGAAAATGAATCATCAGCATGCCCTAGATCCTTCTTTTCCACCAATTTGAATGTAGATTTGATCAAATCATTGTTCAGGATTTCTTGTATTGATTTACACTTGCTTAAATGGGCTATGGAAATGTCAAATTTGTTGCTTTTTGCTTTATTAGATTTGGATGCAACACTTGAACTTGAAGGCATATTTTGACTCTTCTCTTTATTAACCACAACAGCTTGGTGAGTTTCTTTTGTTAGGCGCAAAATTGCATTCAATGTCTTCTGGATTTGGGAATTTTCAAATTCCTCAAAGCAGTTTTGTTAGTCTGATGCGCAGATTCCTCACTTACCTTTTGTTTCTTAGGTGGAGGAGAAGCACTTTCTTCAGTCTGTGAAACATCTAGTGAAAAAGTTTCATTTTCTAGATTAGCAGTTGATGAAGTTGGTTCATTTTTCTGAGGTCTAGCACTAGCACATTTTGTGAACAAACTAAATGACTGCTTTGCCGTATCTCTTTGCTGCACTTCATCCTGGTATTTCTTTACTGCAATATCTAAGCTGTGGGCCCAAACTCTGGGACCTCTTGTATTGTAACAAATATTTTTTTTGGAATTAAAATGTTCCTCCCAGTTTTGCTTCTTTGAATATTTGTTCTTGCATTGACCACAAAAGTAACCCCTTTTAACACCCTCACTTTTCTCTCCAACTTCATCAATATTAGGATCCATTATTGAATTATTGACTACCTGAAAAAATACAAAATAAGTAAAAGTTAGTAAATATAGTATGGTAAAAGTGAGTAAAAGTAAGTAAATATAGTACAATGAAAGTAAGTAAAAGTAAGTGCTTTAAACTTAGTAAAAGTAAGGAAGAGTAAGTAAAAGTAGGTAAGTTAAAGTAAGTAAAAGTAAGTTTAAACTTAACTAAACTTTTCAATTCTAGAGTCATGGTGGATTACTTAAAACCGCACAAGTAATTATCTGGCCAATTTATCAAACCTGGCCGAGATCAATGGAACATAGTCCAATCCTGATAATTTTATATTAAAAAAATATACGTTTTAATAAAATTTTAATTATCAAAACATTGAAGCTTAACAAAAAATTAAAATAATTGTTAAATATGGAATTACCAACTAAACTTAAAATAACTAAATTTGTAATTTAAAAAAATTGGTTTGTACAAGAACGTATACGCAAAAAATTGCATAACGTCTAGCGGATGAACAAAACCCAAACCCAAATTTACTTTTTCTCATGGTCAAATTTACTGGAGCAATGCTCCCAAGATCCCAGGAATCTGGAGTCATGCCCTCCGCCACCACGGAGGACATGCACAATCCACAATTACGAACACAGTTAGGTAGACCAGCCATGAGTGGATCCTTGGGTCTTTGTTGGTCTGAAACATTATAACAAGAAGTCAATATTTAATTTTAGGATTAGGCTTCATTATATATATATATATATATATATATATATATATATATATATATATATTATATATATATATCATTGGCGAATAAAGCAACGGAAGAAATTTTGGGCAGCTGCCCCCAACAGACTGACCTATACTCGTTCGGTCGACAAGACATCATATCGACATTCTAAACACCTAATTTAACCTAACCTAACTTAGTGTAATCTAACCTAATTTAACTCAATCAATTTAACTCAGTCAGTAGGTGGGTCTCGAAACTATTGTTGTGAAAAAAATTTAGGCCTGAATGAGTTAATCTAACTCACCATGCCTTGTCGATTTTGTGTGAAGTCGATCAGCTGTCGTTTGGGCGAGTCTATGACGTTCTCTTCCGCGATCTATTTCGGACATTTTCTAAATTAAGATTTAAGTTCGTATGATAAACGTCACCGATATAGGATAACATTAAAATGTAAACATTACTTGAAGAATATACCTCACATAGAATATTAAAAAAAAATAAAATAACCTTCGATAGTGGATAAAATGAAGTGAACGATAACAGTATCTCATATTTCAAAAATACTCGTCATGCGTTTGGCAGATGATTGTGTATCTATATTTTCTTTAAAGCATTTAAATTGCTTATTGTTTCAATCTTCCCCATTCTTGGGGAATGAGTTTAGGGCTTACATTTTGAAAAAATGGCTCTCAAACTTTTAGTATGTGGGACCCATTTTCACAAATCGTCCACTCCCCAAAATCTAACCTAACATTTTGAAATCAAAAGAAAACTACTTTCAACGTGATCAGTGGCGTAGCAGGAACGGAAGGGTCCGTGTGGCAAAATTTCATGGTGAAATCGGTGAAATTTGAAACTTCGACGTTGTTGGTTAATTTGGAACTGAAATATGTAAAGCCTATTAAGTTTCTCTGTCTAATTAATCTAATATAATGAAGGAGCAAAAGAAGGATCAGATTTTCTTGATGTGAAGAGAAAAATTCAGCTAGATGGAGTATATAACATAAAAGAGTTTCACACACATTTACGTGAAATTTGTGATTATAAAAAGATATTTTTAAAAATCTTTTTTTCTTGCTTTGCTTTCATCTCCGCAAAATGATCTAGTTTCTTTCGTGGAGTTGCTGGAAATATAAAAAAAACAAAAATAAAATATTTTTTTTTATTTTTTCTAAATTTTGAAGAATATAAACTAAGACGCGTAAGACCCAGAGGCCTTTCGGGGCCCTGTGCCCGTGGCATTTTGCCACTAACGCCACCCTATTGCTACGCCACTGCGTGATTAAAATATAAAACTATATATTTAGCACTCGCAAAAAAATAAAAAGATTACATAAACAGTGGAATTAATCAGTGAAACGACAAATAAATTAACATACATTCATAGCAAATATAATTTTCAGTATTGTATGTCCCGGCAACCCCGAGAAAATTGCTCAGTTATCCCGTAGATTGCCACTCCGACGTTGAGAACCGATGATTTAAGACCATGCAACATGGGTTTGGATGTCGTAGCAAAGCCTACTTGTATCAAGTAGGTCCACGCTCCCATGATAATATGTAAATCATTTCATACTAAAGATTTTTAACAGAAATTTTTAAGCCAGTGAGACCTTAACATTTACTTTAAGCTCACGAGTCGCTTAAATTTTAAATGCAGCTTCACAAATTTTGACCACTGGCTGCAGATGTGAAGCTCAAAATTTTGATGGCTATATTATTTTGTGGATATATTGACCAACTGGCTTTTTCTCAATTCGACAAACGTTTATGAAATTTTGTAGAAGCGTGGTCTAACTAGACATAGATAGGTTTTGGGATAGTTTCTACATAGTTTCACTAGCATTTATGTAGACATGCAGTGTATATATAACCAAAAACCTAATGACGAATTATAAGTTAGAATTTAGTCGATGAAACAGTTATTGCAGAAATGCTACATTCAAAAGACGTTTTCACATAAGTGCCAAATTGTTTGTGAAAATTGGAGATTATGTGGTCGGAGGTGATTTATCCATCTCCCACAAATTTTCAGAAACAAATTGAGCAGTCAAATGTCGCACCAACCGAACCTAATCTAATTCAGTCTAGAGTGACCTAACCTAACCTAGCCTAATCCAACCTAACCTGTAAAACTATTGCATTTTTGCAGCATTTGATTGCTTGATTTAACGGTTTTAGAGTTAGTTTCAGAGTATTTGTGCCACTTTCTGGCCCTCCTGACTTATTAATTATTACTATACAGTAGCTATGTTTTGGGAAGGCTTTTCACTTTTTCGGTGGACTAGAAATGGCGACTAGAAGTACACCGAACCTTTAATTTGGTCTAAAATTTTTGCTATCTTTTATTCTCCCTTTCGAAAATTGTTGAGCTTTTCCTTTCCTGTTTAAAATCTAGATTATTTTCGTTCATAATTATCAGAAATAAAACCTGTATACGTGTCAATAATTGTGAAATTGAGGCAAAGCCAGTGAGACTAGTATATATTTATGAAAATACCACAGCCATCAAAATTTTGAACTTCGCATCCAAAGCCAGTGACCAAATTTGTGAAGCTGTACTCAAAATCTAAGTGACTCGTGAGCTTAAAGTAAATGTTAAGGTTTCAGCTTAAAATTTCTGTTCAAAATCTTTTGTATGAAATAATTTACATTATAATGCGAACCTGGACCAACTAAATAGAGGTGAGCTTTGACCTACCTTCATGAAACTAACCAAAAATATTCAACTTATCAACTTACTCAACGTGGTGTATTTGGCCTTTTACCCATCATTCGCACATGAGGTACACTTCGTATTAGTTTTGCGAAGCTAGAATGATGCCCTTTTACGTTCACAGACTGCACGTTCGTCCTAGCTTATTACTGCTGCTTCTGTCCTTGTTAATAATAATAATAATAATAATAATATCATTATTATTAAGTCAGGAGAATAAAGAACTGGCAGAGTGCTCAGGCCATTGCGCTAACTACTCCTGCATAATTATTACCAGCACCATCTAGGATCGAACCCTCGACTTCAGTTTCTTCGCTTCGTTTGTGAGGAAACGATGTTGCCCACTGAACTGCGGGCAATGGCAAGAGTGATATGATACTATACAATGATGGCCATCGTTCGTAGCTCCGTGGGTAACACCGTTTCCCTATAATCGAAGTGAAGATACTGAGGTCGGGGGTTCAAATCCAGATAATGCTGGGAACAAAAATACAGGAATTAGAGTATTGGTCCGCGTTAGTTGGCCTGAGCGCTGTGCCAGTTTCTGGCCCTCCTGACTTATTATTTATTATTATAGCTATGTTTTGGGAAGACTTTTCAATTCTGTGGTTGAGTTGTAAACAAATGCGATATTACTCTATAAAAACACACAATAACCTGTAATTTACAAGTAATCTTTCCGTTACCAACTTCAAGTCAACTTCAACCATTTTCTAATCATTTTGCTATTTTGTTTTCTAACTTTCTTTGTGCACATTTTCTGTCACAAAATTTTCTCTCTCTCTCTCTCTCTCTCCCCCCTTAATTATGACGTTTCATTTCCTTTCTGAATTCATTTTTAACCTCATTTCAGCCATCTTTTCCCTGTGACATTTCATTTGTCATCAATGAAATCATTTCCTCTCTTCCTAAGCTTAAACCCGTTCCTGATTTCCAAATTACTCTCTCACAATCCTCCCTCAAACTCCCAGATTTTGGGGTGCTGGAGGGAAGTTGAAGAGGGGACAGGGGAATGTTGAGTCAAAAGAGGGGAGAGAGATATATATATATATGCAAAGAACTGGGACAAAAATGATGAAAAATGTATCCGGTGAAAAATGTTATTGTGGCTTTTCAGTCATATCATTGACTATGTTTGTTACTCCGACAATGGCTGAATTTTAATTAAGTTTTCGATGTGGTTGAATTAGGTTTTTATTTTTAATTCTTTTTATTTTTTATTATTATTATTATTAATATTATCGGGTTTCATTGCGTATTATTAGAAGTATAATTGTAATCGTGTTATGTTGATGGGGTTATCATGTCATTTATTTTGTATATATTCTTATATTTATAATATTATTGGTTTTATTTCGTTTCTTATTTTCGAGAATCCCTCCTCTTTAAGTAAACCGCTCCAATTAATTTCTTTAATCTTGTTTACACGATTTCCTCGTCTAGTCTGAATTTAAATTTTTAAAATTCGAAGTGTACTACTTTGTGTTTTGAGCAAACATTTTTTTTTAACTCCTTGCTGCGTAATTTCCTTCGCTTTTGAATTGCAGCCATGCAAAAATGTCTTTTTGAGTAATAGCTACACGTTTATTTGTTTTATTTCATAGTTACATCCTCATCTCGTTGTAATTAACTGAACGTATTGAAGAAGTTTGTATCTTTGCCCAAGTTATAACTACAACATAAACGCAATCGTACGACATTTGGTGCGCAACTGTGAAAATTATGAACACGCGCTTCATCATTACTTTTCATCGATGTGACGAAAGGAAAGTTGAAATCCCCACCAGAGACGTACCAGACGTTCTGGCGAAGCGTAGTACTCAGCCTATTCGCTACCATTTTGACTAAATAACTTTTTTGCTTAATTGGTTTTAATTGAAATTTTGACAGGTTTTTAACATTTTAAAATTTTGTTTAATTTGTTAACTTAATGGTAAAACAAACAATAAAGCTACATTTCTTTATCCTATTAACGAAAAATTAAACAATGAACGAATAAAACAAAAGCAAGAACTATTTTCGAAAAGACATTATGAGCATTCATTCTTTGTAACTTTAATCAAAACAAAAACTTGTAGTAATCTTCTTAGTAAATATTTACTTATTTCTTTCTCCCTTTAGTCCAAAAAGAAGTTTTGTAAAGCTTATATTCCATAAGAAGAGGTAGCAAAAATATCAAAAGAAGTTAACTATAAAAGAAGAGGTTTGGAGTGGTAAAGTATTTGTTAAGAAGTTTACTAAATGTTAGAAAGAATTGTAGCGGAAAAACTGAATTACCACATATATATATATATATATATATATATATATATATACAAAGCTGGGCACAAACCATTAATCCGTTAATCGTTAATTAACGAAGTTAACTTTTTCGTTAACAATTTAACTTTTAAGTTAACTTTGAAAATCATTATCGGACTAATTAACTTCCGTTACATTTAACTTCCGTTAACTCAAGTCCGTTAACCCAAAAAATTCATAAATAAACGTTTAAAAGTTTCTATTATTTTCAGTGCTGAGCAGGTGCGCAATTAATCCGCCACTGTTAATAGTGATGAACGAATTTCCATTTCCGCAGTGCAAAATCAGGCGATATATTTGTTTCCGTCGCCACAATTTGTGTCTTACCAAATATGGTAGTTATTTATGGCATTGGTTTGAGCAAAACATGGTCGACTGTAAAATCAGGCGGAAAGATTTGCCATTTGAGTTGAATGTTTCAACTTCTTTCAAGAAATATCACGAGCATTTTAAGGCACTTTCAATAATATATATGTAACAATTACAACAAATAACTACATTCGTTTCGTTTCATTTGCAGTCTGTCTCTTGCGCAACATGTTTGTGCTAGTGAATATTTAAAAATAATCGTTGTCAAGTAAGTCATGTATATTTATAATATGTCTGTGAGTACCTTATTAGTAGTCTCCTTGATACATTTCAAGAATCATAAAACTGATCAGGTAAGATTTCAATTCTCATGTCACTTTGATGACATAAATTAAGTCAATTGATGTCTTACAATGGGAGCGTTTTCACCTTAACCCTTTATGTCCTGGCGGGCAACATGCATCTCATGGACAAAATGGAGAACGAGAAGAAGAGGGAAAATTAAATTATATATATATTGTGTTTTTCATTTTTTTTATAATAAAAGTTAACGTTAACGGTTTATCGGTAACTTCCGTTACATGTTTAACGGATTAACGGTTAACGAAGTTAACTTTTTGGTTAACGGATTAGCGGTTAACGAAGTTAACTTTTTGGTTAACGGTGCCCACCATATATATATATATATATATATATATATATATATATATATATATATATTATATATATTATATATATATATATATATATATATATATAAGGATTGCGTAACATTAATTTTAAGTAATTCTTAATTCTGCTTAAACTAGGTTAAGGTAAATTAGATTTGGTGAGGGGAATTAGGTTTGGTTAGGTTAGGTCGGTTCGTTTGTGGATAATTGTGTGAGATGGATAAATCGCCTCTCGCTGCATAATCTCCATTTTCGCAAACGGTTTCCCCACTTACGTGAAGGCATCTTTTCAACGTAACATTTCCGCATTTATTTCAACAACTAAATAGTAATTCGTAGCTTTAGTTAGTTAGTTAGTTAGTTAGTTGAAACTACCTTTCTGGATTTTTACATTTTTCTCTCTTTCGTTGTTCTCATACTAATTTATGGTGGTAAATTTCAACATATATTTACGATCGTTTTTTTCATTATGTAGAAAGATCTTCCTGCATGGATGGTAGCAACTTCGGGTAAAAAGTTGTGTGTGTGTTACCTAAGGAATCGCGACGATCTTGAGGATGCACACAAATATCTTTATATTTGTGTTGTCGCGGTGAATTCTTTATAAATGTTATCTTTTATCATGATAAAAAGGGGATGTAATTAAGGTTACGCTAGGTTAGGTTAAATTAGGTTTGGTTAGAGTTATTAGGTTTTAAAATTTAGGCGTGTCGCGATACAGAATTGAATATGTGAGAAAGTGTGACTGTCGCGGTTCTGGAGGGAAGCCAAACGTGTGTGTGTGTGTGTGTGTTATTCGCTACATTAGAAAACTGCGACGATATTTAGGATATACTGTATATGTGGAGCTCATCGCGACACAAACGTGCGTGTAGCGACATTAGTAATATCACCATAGTTTTAAACGTTTTTATTGAAAATCATTAAACATCGCGAGAAAGGGGATATAATGGTTAGGTTAGGTTAGAATAGGCTAGGCTAGGTTAAGTTAGGTTACTCAGATATGGTTAAATGTTGCCATCCATAACTGAAAATGTCTTAGTTTCATAAGATAACCAGCCATTGTGTGTGTGTGTGTGTGTGTGTGCGCCTTTGTGGGGTAAACCCTTTTTTAACCCAAACTGTTCTTACTCTCGTCTTGCCTATTTGCCTCTCTAGATTTTGTTTCTTGTTAATTTCTCTCGTCATTCCCGCCCCCTTTCCCTTCGGGGGATCGACCGTTTAAGGCAATTCGAAATGGAGTCAGATCTAGTCGGCATAAACCTCGCTTAAGAGTAGTTATAACTAATAGATTTTGTCTTAGAGCCAGAGAAGAATGACACGCAGGAATTTAGGTTAGTTGGCGATTCCAATTATTCGAGGGGAATTACAGGAGTTCTGCGGCAGGAACCCAACTCGGAGAAGGAGGTACTGCTATCCTGGAGCCCGTGTTGGTGACATCATGGACTCCATAGAGGAGTTGGATGAAGATGCTGATGATAGAGCGATATTTATGGTGCGTATTGGGACTAACGATGTTTAAGAGTTCCAGATCAGAAAAACTAACAGATATACAAGCGGCTGATGCGGACTCTAAAGGACAGGACTAATAAATTAATTTTTTTCAGGAATTCTCCCAAGAATAACGGGATCCGACAACTTTTTCAGCAGAGCTATCAACATGAATAATATTCTTAAGTCCCTTTGCCAACAGGAGAATGTTAAATTCATTGATTTGTGGAGTAATTTTAAAAAAAAAAAGGATTTATTTTTGCGTGAGGGTCTTCACATAATTCTGCGATGGCTTTTCAGGCAAAAAACGGCGTAACTCCGACGCAAGCGACCAACCTAACATGAATTTTCCTTAGTGAACGACTGACTACGAAAAACCTCAAAATTCTACTACGGTACTCAAAATTTTCTAAATGTATTTTATATTAATGCTCGAAATTTAAGATTTAAATTTGATGAACTATTAAGTATTGTCCTTGACCAAAAATTTGAGGTTGTAGCCATTACTGAATCGTGGTTAAATACAGAGAGTAGAGATTTTCTCGAATATCATATCCCTGGTTATGAGATGTTTAACAATGATAGAATAGAAAGAAAGGGTGTTGGTACAGTTACTATACATTCCATCACACTTAAAACCCATAATTAAAAACATTGAAGAAATTGATAATATAAATGCAACGTTTGTTGAAATTAAAGAAAACTCACGAAAGAAATGATGGAAGTTTTTAATAAATTCTTCTCTTCAGTGTTTAACTAATGAAAATATGAACAACATCCCCATGATAGCCATTTATAGCTTCACGATTTTGTCATTAGTGAAAGTGAAGTACTCTTGGCCATAAGTAAAATGAATCCTAATAAAACTCCAGGTTCAGATAGGATCTACCAAAGATACTTAAAGAAATGAACTGCGCAATAGTCTCTCCTCTCACTTTAATATTTAATAATAATAATAAATACTACTGCTACTACTACTACTACTACTAAATAATAATAATAAATAATAAAAACAAAATAATAAATCGTTAGTTTGGAGAAGTTCCGTTCGATTGAAAACTCGCAAACATTACGCCAATATTTATAAAAGGGGACAAATCGCTTCCTGGATATTATCGCCTCATTAATATGACTTCAGTAATTGGTAAGCTTCTGGAGACGATCGTTCGGGACAAAATAGTTAATCACTTAGGAATAAATAAATTAATCAAAGATTCTCAATTTGAGATTTGAACATCAATAACTTCAAAAATATGCAGTTCACACTTCTAAAATTTACATAACTTTTACCTCAATCTTTTGATAAGCCATTATAAAAGTTTCAGACCTCTACATGGAAAAAGTATTTTATGTAGAGGTCTGAAATTTTTAGGATGGCTTATCAATAGATTGAGGTAAAAGTTATGTAAATTTTGAAAGTGTGAACTGCATATTTTTGAAGTTATTGATGTTCAAAATATCAAGGCTTTTTTTTGGGCCACCCGATATATATACCGTATATATATATGCGCCTCGGTGGTGTAGTGGTTAGCGTCGCTTACTACGAATCCATCGGCCCCGGGATCAAGACCCGCTGACGGCAGCCGGCGCGCAGCCAAATCCAGCTGTTCATCCTTCTACACAATAAAGAAAGTGGTTGGTAGATAATGAGAACCCTGGGTGGCCTAGTGGTTAAGACGCTGGGCTGCTGGTGGGACGTGGTTCGGATTCCACGTTAAACTGTAGGTCTAAGGTGGAGTGAAAAGCTTGACTTTCGTTAGAATGAACAATTCGGGCGGAAGCTAACCGAATGTTATGTCATTGATACACTCATGGTTTAAGTGGAAGTATGAAGAGTTAAACATCTTTTTACACAGCACCATTCCGCCCATACGTCCATTTCAGGGTTCGAGCAACTCATAGCAGCAATGCCAAGCAGTTAGTGGGTTAAAGTACTGACGAGGCTTTCGTACGTGGTTTATCACCACTGAAAGCAACACTGCTCTCTGTTAGTCTAATGCTAGCCCAAAGAACATCCATATCCGTATTCAATTTATTGCTATTTTCGTTTGTTTGTATTGTAGACACCTCCCGTTATTATCAGTCCTGGCGCGTGGTTCTTCAGGAGCAAGTTGCACCACAAGTTTGTTTCCTTCTTAAGGCAGCACAAATTTACCTGTATCAATCATAGTCACACTCGTACTACCTTAGGCTTGGTCTACACAAACTGTACCACAAACCACAAATATTCGCAATATGTATATATATATTTTCTTAAACAGGTGTATATATTTTGGCTCCGCCCACAATTATCTACAAGAAAGACAACACGTATTTTCATCACTTTTTCGCAGACATCGGTGGTGTCTACCAACGTTATGTGGAGACAGGAGAGTACACCCGAAGACCAGGATCTGGAAGATCGCGCTGCATATCTGCCCGTGACGATCGTTTCATCGCCTTGAGTGTTTTGCGAGATCGTCGCTTGACTGCCACAAACGTCCGCAATGAGCTGGAAAGGTCTCGAGACGTCAGTGTATCGGAGCAAACAGTTAGAAGGAGACTTATTGAAAGTGGCTTACATGCTAGACGTCCAGTAATGGGCCCGGAATTGCTCCCACATCACCGCAATGCTCGTCTTGCTTTCACTCGTGAGCATGTCAATTGGACTATGGTCCAATGGGAACGAGTATTGTTCACGGACGAATCAAGATTTAATCTTCGAACATCCGATGAGCTGGAGTGAGTGTGGAGAAGAACAGGAGAAAGTCCGTGAACAATACTTGTCCCCATTTAAGACGATTTTTACGCATAGAAACAGTAAATGTGTAGTTTCACGGCCACCTATTTTCTTGGACTCCTGTCCTGACTGGCCGGAAGTTGGTCAAGTGGGAAATAACTAACCAACCCAGAACGACCACTTAACCAAGCTTAGCCTAACGCAGACACAAGCACAAGAGTCACCCTAATTGGCCATGAAACTACATCGTAGTCAGAAACACAAATGGATTCTATTTTGTATAACTATATGCTAACACTAATTAACGCAAAAAAAATAAAAAATTCGAGGGGCGGGGAGGTGATGGAAGTTCGGGGTTTTAGAATATTATCGGTATACAAACAGAACAACTATTTACAGGATAAACGAATATGTTTGTATGATATAAATATAGATTAGCTCTTGTTTTTATATTGCTTGCAGAGTCAAGTAGTATAGGTGCATTTGAGGATGGGGGATGGTGTAATGGGGATGGGGGAAGGGGATAGGGAGAGATGGGGGGAAAGGGGGAGGGGAAGTGACAAGGGAGTGGGGGAGTGCCAGTTGTAATAAAGAGTATAGTTACCTCACCTAACCTGAAACATTTTAAAAGATAATTTTTTAAAAAATTGAGAAGATGTAAGATTTAGAGACCACCTGATTCGATGCAACACGCTGGTCCAATGCTGCTATAAATAAAAAGTATAGTTATCTAACCTAACTTCGCCTAACCTAGAGTGCACGCTGACACATACATATTCACATAGGCTCAATAGAACTTCAACAGCTGAGGTGTGTCCCTTTGTTCTTGGAATTCCTAGCGCATCGGCGATGTTAACGCTGGCTTCGACCATCTTTAATTGTAAATGTCCAGTTCTGAAACCCAAAAGAATTAGAAGTCTATCTGTTACTAAACGCAAATGCCTACTCCAACTAGCGGAAGAAAAAAGTGGCACTAGCAGTCTAAGGGCAACTGAATGTCAGACTGTCGAATTCTTAAAAAAGTCGAAAATTCGTTGCAGCTAGTGTGTTCGCAGCTGACGTTGTTTTGTCTCATTATTTGGTTGCCTCATAGACTATATTTTCGAATTTTAAAACTTTTATAAACAGAAGCTTGCCCACTTTTTTGCTTTTCGTAATATTCCAAGTGGGCCGATTTCTCTACCGCTCAGTGTATATATACACAGGGTGTTTCATAGCATGTGGGACGCACTTTCAGGATGAATTCAGGACCTGAAAACAATGAAAAAAGTTCATATAAACATATGCCCAGGGGTGTGCTGGGACCGGTTGTTAAATTTTGATTGGATCACCGAACCATTTGTTTGTTTTTAACAAATATTTAACAGTCAGTAGAAATTTATCTTGAAATTTGCAATTTGTCAGTCAGTCTTGATGAATTTTACGAATGCTCATGACGCCCGGGACTTGTCTCGTTCACAATTGTGTTTTTGTGAATTATAGCTTTAGTTTACAATGTCACAGAAGGTAAATTTATATCTAAATTTTTTAAATTTTTTTCAGGATTTCATAGAAAAATATAGGTAGTATCACAAACAGTGGTCGTTTCAATATTTATTTATTTTTTGATGAAAAATTAGTTTATTTTTAGATAATTATGTCATTAGTGAGTATAAAGAATATGTTAAATAATTTGTGCCAAAATGTTCCAAAATGTTGTTTGGAAAAGCTAAAATGCGTAGGCTTCCGGGGCTCTGCCCCGGATCCCGCTGAGGGAGCTATCGCTCACCCCAGACCGCCTCACTTAATGACTCACGCCATTGGCGCTCGCCGATTTACACCTCCATCTGTATCAGAACCGGTTGTTAAGAAATTGGCAGCACACCCCTGCATATGCCCGAACTCGCTTTGTTTCCAAGTTACAGCCCGTTATGTGTTCCAGCAAGTATCCGCCTTACCTTTAAAGGAAGTGCTTAAAATGACCGCCTTGCGCTTGAATACACGCTTGAACACGCCTCGTCATAGACTGCCTGACGCGTTCAAACATTCCAGGTATTGCTCGGATTTTCTGGCATCGTTGTTCTACACGTTGGCAAGCATTTCAACGTTGTCAATGGGTGTCTCGTAAACGATGGATTTCAGATGACCCCACAGGTAAAACTCGACTGGATTCAGGTCCGGGGAGCGAGCAGGCCACGCAATGGGTCCTCCACGGCCTATCCATTTATCAGGAAATGGTCATCCAAATAGTCTCTGGCTACTCGACAAAAGAGCGGAGCACCGACATGTATAAATCACATACGACGTCGGACACCAAGAGGAACTTCATCTAGTAAATCGTTAAATCATTCCTTAAAAAATTGGAATAGGATTCTCCTGTTAATCTTCCAGGCAAAACAAAAGGACCGATTAAGTTGTCGGCAATAAGTCCTGCCCATACATTGATACTAAATTGTTGGTGGTGCCTTGACTGGATGATGGCATGCGGATTCTCTTCGGCCCAGTGATGAGTTTGAAAATTGATCACGCCATTTCTTGTGAAGGCAGTCTCATCAGAAAACAACATGGATGATAGAAAAAGAGGATCGCGAGCACACTGTTGAAGGAACCAAGTACAAAAAGCCTCTCGTGGTGGGAAATCAGCTTCAGTAAGGCCTTGTACTCTCTGAACGTGATATGGGTAAAGCTGTTGTTCCTTAAATTCTCCACACAGTTGTGTATTTTACACCATCTGCTGCTGCTATCCTTCGGGTGCTGACACCAGGATGTTCTTCCACGCAATTCAGGATCCGCTCCTCCAACTCAACAGTTTTGGCGCTGATTAGTCTACCACCATCTGAAATTCGCTTGTTGAATGATCCTGTATCACCAAGACGCTCGTCTATTCCCTGAAAGGTCTTCTTATCTGGCAGACGGCGATTCGGAAACTTTTCCGCATACAGACGTCTTGCTGCGGCCGCATTACACTCGGCAAGTCCATACATGAGATGCATATCTGCAATTTCTCTGTTTGAATAAGCCTCCATTCTCACTTCAAATGCACACTGTCACTGAATAGTACAACAACTTTTAAGTTTTTTTCACTGAACTACGTTTATTCACGGGTAAGAAGTTACGAATGCGAACAGTGAAACACCGTTTTGCACCTCTCACTGACTGATGGCTCTACACACAACGATATTGAAACGTGTCATAGAGTGTACGAAACATTACAATCGGCAAGGCCATACATGAAATAAGTCTCGTACACATTCTCAAACATTGTCGGCAAGCAGTATTTGTAAACAGTTTGCGGAAAGAATTGCTGGAACACAAAATGGGCTGTAACTCGGAGACAAAGCGATTTCGGGCATATGTTTATGTAAACTTTTTTCATTGTTTTCAGGTCCTGAATCCATCCTGAAAGTGTGTCCCACATGTTATGAAACACCCTATATATATATATATATATATATATATATATATATATCACACACGCGAGGAGTGATCAAAAAGTATCGATAATTTTATTGCTACGGACAAATAAATGCAAATAAGAAATAACCGTTTACTTATGTGAGTCTTCCTGCCCTCTGGCGTCTACAGTCTGAAGCAAAATCTGCTACCATGAGTCAGTAGTTGGTTGGAGCGCTTAAAGAGAGGGTGTGTTTTTGCAGTACGTCGAAATCTTGGAAATGGAGCAATGCTCGTGCCAAATTTGGAAACTCTGTATCGGAGACGAACGAAATGCTTAAAACAGCTTTTGGAAATGATGCTCTCAGTGTAGCTAACGTTTACAAATGGCACGAAAAGTTTAAAAATGGAAAACATCGCTTGAAGACAAGGAACGCAGTGGCCGCCCTTCCACTTCTCGTACGGATGAAAATGTCCAACAGATTCGATTTCTGGTACGAGTAAATGTTTCTCCATTTTTCAACTTTTTGTGCCATTTGTAAACGTTAACTACACTGAGAGCATCATTTCCAAAAGTGTTTTAATCAGATGCCAGATGGCAGGAAAACTCACATAAGTAAACGGTTATTTCTTATTTGCATTCATTTGTCCGTAGCAATAAAATTATCGATACGTTTTGATCACTAATCGTGGGTATATATATATATATATATATATATATATATATATATATATATATATATATAAACAAAGGCTTCCTTAGGGCTAAAACGGAAGCCAAACTTCTCATAAGTCAATTTACTCAATTCCCGAAATTCTCGACTATAAATTAGGAGTTTTCTTCACCTGAATGATTCATAACAGTGCACATAATGTTAATTTATAGGCATTAAACAGGGCATAAAGGGCTTAGATAATATATATATATATATATATATATCGCCTCGGTGGTGTAGTGATTTGCGTCGCTGACTACGAATCCATCGGCCGCGGGATCAAGACCCGGCGATGGCAGGCGGCGCGCAGCAAACCCAGCTATTCATCCTTCCACACGATAAAAATTGGTTGGTAGATAAATGGGTACCCTGGGTAGCTTTGTGGTTAAGACGCTGGGTTGCTGGTGGGGCGTGGTTCGGATTCTACGTTAAACCGTAATTCTAAGGTTGAGTTAAAAGCTTCACCTTCGTCAAAATGAACAATTCGGGCGGAAGCTAAGCCAAGGTTACTAAGGTGTATTTTATATATTAATAATTGTCTTCCTTATATAGTGTACTGCACCCATGTATGGGCAATTTCCGCTAACGACGCCTTAAATTAGCAGTAGTTTCGTACCCCCCAAAACGAGCAATAAGGTTATTATCCGATGCTGATTTCCATAATCATTCTTGAGCATTATTTGAAGAGTTAAAACTCAAAGATGTAATCAAAGATGTAATCAGAGTGGCACATTTTATTTTTACTTATGATTATTAGAACAAAATCGTTAACTTGGATTGGATAAATAAATATTTTGTAACAAGAAATCCACTCATATTTGACGAGAAATAGTGGCCCAGTGGGTGTGTATAAAGTAACGAGTAAAGAGAGAAATCCGATTTGAATTTTTATATTAACGCGAGATGAACACGGACGAGTACTATTTATTTAACTTTATAACAACTGTATATTCCATAGTATATTCCATAGTATATTCCATACTAGTAAGGTTTAGAAGAGAGAGGTGGTGAAAATGTTTTTAGGAGTTAAAAAACGAGTTGAAACTACTGTAGTTTAACCCTAAAAGGACGACCGCTACATATTGGTAACTTTTCAAATAGACGCATTCATAACTTAACCCTACAAACAAACTACTGTAGTTTAACCCTAAAAGGACGACCGTTACATATTGGTAACCTTTCAAATACACGCATTCACAACTTAATCCTACAAACCCTACAAACAATTCCGGCGTTAAAGGGTTAAACCAGTTCAAATCACATTTGCCTCTTCAGTCGCGTTACTTTATCCACATCCGATAGACCAACAAAGCGTGCTATTCTTCCTCAATTTAGATTGTTTTCATAGCAAAAACTGTTCATTTTCATTGGACTGAAACTATGGAATGATTTTAATATTGATATAAAAAAATATGGTACTTTTGCATTATCCTCCCAACACTAATTTTTTTTTATAATGGAACGAAAATAAAATGATATAAGTGTTGGGAGCAAAATATTCTGAAATTACATCATTAGTTATATGAATAAATATTCTTAACCTAACCTAACCTAACTTGAAGCCGGCTAACTACGGCTAACGCCTGTGGCGGGCTGTTTTTAACCTAACCAAACCTAACCTAACCTAATCCCAACACTAATTTTTTTTATAATGGAAGGAAAATAAAGTACCATAACCAAAACCAAACCAACATTATATAAAAAAATTAGTTTTGGGAGGATAATGCAAAAGAACCTAAAATATTTCAAAAGTAAATTCATTTAAAAACTAATAAAGACTAATAAAAATGTAGCATTGAATGTATTCGTTTATTAAGTGTTCATTTCTCGTGTCTATCATTGAATTCTTTGTACTCTATCGGTATTATATCTTTAATAATAATGATTTTATGTGTATTTGTTCCATATCTGTTACGATAATAACAAGATTAATAAAATTATATCCGCATTCCCACTCTGGGTTCCTTTGCGTATTAAATCATAATTTGAACGTGACTTATGTGTCATCCATTGAAGCTTAACCCTCTAACGCCGACTGGGTCGAATATGTACCGTTTCAAATAAACGCATTTAGACTTAACCCTACAAAAAAGTTCGGCGTTAAAGGTTAAATTATACAAAACAAATAGTCAAATTGGCTCTATTATTTGTATTATTGTAATATTGTTTTACTCTAATATAACATAAATTGTAATATTATGTACAGGGTGAGCGAAAAATCGTAATATAACACATTGTAATATTATGTACAGGGTGAGCGAAAAGTCCCTGTTCACCTGTCCATTTCCATCACAGTGCAGGTACAGGTTCACAACACTTCTTGCCAGGTGCACAGGGACTTTTCGCTCACCCTGTATTATAGTATTTGTTTTATATATAAATTTATGAAAATAAGTAAATAAATATTAAATATTTTAACAATGACTTAATGACGTCACATTGATTGAGATTTATTGTCTAATTTTCAGCTATTATTTTATTCATATTTTTAAAATTAATTAATAGTTCTTATTCATTATTTATATATTAACAAATAAAACTACCTTTGAAGTAATGCTTTATCTTTTATTAATGTGAGAGCCCTGTAAAGCCTAAACCTTTAAGGGTCAAATTAAATTAAATAAATAGTCCACTTTTACAATTACCTATTTCGTTAGTTCTACAGAAGCTTAAATATTGTTTTTTATAAATAAAGCATTAGATATATACAGTATGTATATATATATGTGTGGGTCAGAACAATCCAAGATGAGCCGGGGTACCTGGCTATGCGAGGTGGAGAGTAAAATAAACCAACTCCCTACCTTATCAGGCCAACTCGAGAGGAGGGGCGACAAGCGTCAAATTAAGAATCATCGCACGGAACATTTGAAAAGTTGAAAGGAAAGTTATTTTTTTTTGTTACACACAAACCGTGCATGGAACAAGGAACTCTTCTGGGAAATTAAATCCACTATAGTTCGAATAAGTAATGATAAATGACAAATACTATAGTTTTTCTTTTTCATGGTGAAAGGCCGAACGTGGGCAACGGTTTACTTGGAAAGAGACCCCAAAATATAGCTTCCCTCACCAGCTATCTGCCAAGCAGATAGGATCCAGCTTTGGGACGCGATCTAGGGTTTACAGCTACACCTAGCCTACTATATTCAGGACCTCAATATACGCAAGAAACTTGTTGCATTTACGTCGGATTGAATACATCAAAGAAAAAGGGGTAACTATTGTATTTTTAGCCAAAAACCAAAACCAAAACTTAAACCTCAACCGGGAATCTGATGTGAATCTGACGTGAATACATATATACATACGCACACCTTGGTTTAGCTTCCGCCCCAAATGTTCATTTTGACGAGGGTCAAGCTTGTCACTCAACCTTAGACCTCCAGTTTAACGTGGAATCCGAACCACGCCCCACCAACAACCCAGCGTTTTAACCACGGCTACCCAGGGTACCCACTTATCACCAACCAATTTTTTTTATTGTGTGGAAGGATGAACATTTGGGTTTGGTGCGCGCTACCTGCCGTCACCGGGTCTCGATCCCGGGGCCGATATATTCGTAGTCAGCGACGCTTACCACTATACCACCGAGACGCCTATATATATATATATATATATATATATATATATAATATATATTATAGGTCCTCTCAGAGGTCCAGAGAGGTCCGGGCCACTTCCAGCTTTGAGGCCCATAGCTAAACCCAATTATTACTTTCACTGCAAAACGTATATTCAAACCTGAAAGTTTCTAAATTTGAGACCCTCCCCCCCTTTAAGCTTGAGGCCCAGGCCAAATGGCTCTCCTAGCCCCCTTTCTGATAGGTCCTGTGTGTGTATATATATATATATATATAATTAGTGATGTAGGTCACATCCGCATCCGCATCCGCGGAACATCCGCACATTTTCTCGCACCCGCATCCGCACTTTGGACTGCGGATGTCGTGCGGATGTGGACCGTTGAGATAAAACGTCATTAATAAGCGGAAATTATCAAATTCAACTATATTAATAGAACTAGTTCATTGTGCGCAAAAGTGATGCAAGCGACAAGACGAGAGGCTGTTCTTGTATGAAGTTACTCTCTTGCAACCTACTTAGATTCACGTTACAAAGCTAAGTTATTTTCACCTAGTACATTAGAACGAGTTAAATCATCACTTGGCAAAGCAGTTGAAGAGCTTCAATCTCTTGAATCTGTCGCTTCGCCACCCACCAAAAGAATAAAAGTTTCAGTGACAGAACCAACACCTTCAACAAGCAAATCTATCACAGAATCTGTCTCTCAGTTTCTTGAGTCAAGCAGCAATGACGAGACCTACGCGATGTCAAAAGATGTAGTGAAAATGATCGAGAGCTATCACCAAGAAAAACGCCTGGCTGCATGTGACAATCCTATTAGTTGGTGGAAAAATACGCAGAATATCTATCCATACTTGAGTAAACTTGCGAGGAAACATTTAGCCTGTCCTCCAACAAACGTACCAAGCGAGAGATTATTTAGCAGTGCTGGATTAATATATGATGAAAAGAGAAACAGACTGGCAGCAGAAAAGGCAGAAAAATTAATGTTCCTTAAGCATAACCTTCCTATAATTAAGTTTGAACATTAAACGATGAACATCTTAGTTTACTTTATTTTAATTACTCATTTATAAATATGCCTAATAAAACTTTAAACTTAATATAAATAGTTATCAAGCTAATTAAAGATCTCTTTCTATAAGGGTGGAGGAGGTTGGGGAAAGAGGTCGGTGGGGTGCATTTGAGTTGGGTTCACGTCCCGCATCCTGGTAACACAATTATGGTTTCTAATTGTGGCTGAACTCAACAAAATATAACGAATTTATTTGCAGACGAATTCACTAATTGATTTCTATATTAGTTAGATGCTTGATATTATTTTATATGTTCAGAGAAAAGTACAGCAATTATTGTACAATTAATCAATTATACTACATTATAGCTACAACTCTCTCTATATAATAACTTATTATATACGTTAAACACAACAAATCTCGAATATATCCTAAAAAATAACGAAAATGTAGACATCCGCATCCGCGGATGTTGAAATCAAACATCCTCATCCGCATCCGCATCCGCGGATGTTGAAATCAAACATCCTCATCCGCATCCGCATCCGCGGATGTGAAAAAAATGACATCCGCTACATCACTAAATTATATATATAAAATGTTATATGTAAAATATAAAATTACATTTTATATGATATGATGAAAGTGCAATTTTCCCTAAAATTCAGTGCCAAGTCTCATATTTCATACGATTTTGAAAGTACAATTTTCCCCCCACGTTGAAATTACCGAAATAATTTTCTTTTAGCGAATTGACAATTAATAAATTGTGAAGTTCAGAAATTGAATTTAGTCGTGTGAAGTTAAAGCATAATAGAAACTTTGAAAAAGTTTTGTGAAGTTAATATATAGTTTCTGTCTACGTGATCGTTTTTTATTTTGTGAATTAAAACGTGTTTGAAATTTGTCATATTACTTTTAATTATATTTGAAGCTATAATGAACGTGAATTACTAATTTTATTTTTTTATCTATTTTTTTTTAGTTTTATGCGTGACAAGTGCCATTTCGTGTGATACTGTCCACACTTCGATTGGTGTGGCACCTGTAAACCAAGTGCCAGATCGGACTAAGGCATAGTTATGATTATTTAGTTATTGTTTCGAATTTAATTATTAATTAATTGAAAATCATTTTTAGAAAATGATGAAAAATGATTAATTTTCCCCATAATTTCAGTATCATTTTGGGATGTGGCATTTTGAATTTGGCACCTTTTTTTTTTTGCGTGTATAAACAGGCTAATCTGCCCATGCCTGGTTTCTTGAACTAAAGCAAACTAAATGAATGATCTAAATATGTTTTCTTCGGTCTTATCTCACGCAATAGAAACAATAAAGCTCCTTACCCTAATAAGATTAATCAGTTAATCACTGATTAATTAGAAAATTTCATCATTCATCACTTTTTCCCAAAAATGATTAATTAACCATGCTCTAGATCGGACTGCCACCTGTGATAAGAAGTTACACTGGCCAGATTCGCTACGTAATTTTGCAAAAGAAGGACGCTTTGTGTTTGTGCATGTTCGGTGCCTACTACAATAATAATAATAATAGTAGCAAGTTTCATGAACTTACTCCAAGTCATTAAGTTTTAATTAATTTTTTAACCTGTAGCATATATATACTGTATATATATATATATATATATAATACAAAATTATCCCCACCAGTATTCGAACTCAGTACCGCTTGAACAGAAGGTGAGAGTGCTTATCACTACGTTAGAACAAAACCTTGTGTGTTCCGTTCGGTGTTGAGATATGTGCCATGGTGTGCTAATTTTGTTGTAGCACAGATGTTAGCGCCCTCGCCATGTACTTAAGAGGTACTTGGTTCGAATGCTGGTGGGGGTAATTTTAAATAATGCAAAATCATGTGTTCACGCCTGAATGAAGAGGGTTGACTTCCTCGAAATGCTTCGCGGTTTTTAGTATTATATATGTATATAATACTAGAGAGAATAAAACAACTGAAGAAATGCTAACAACCTTGGAAGAAAAAACGCTGAGAATTTTAGAAAAATACGCTCCGAAATCACAGCCAAAAGGAAAGAGAAGCTGGCTAGAGAGGCAAAAGAGAAGAATATTCCGCAAAAGAAAGAGAGTAGAAGCGAAGTTAGCCAACTGTGGAAATAATGCCAAGAAAGTATTACAAGAAAAACTGGAGGGTATCGATAGGGAAAAACAAACCCTGATGAAAGACCATACAGAGAGGGAAGAGGAAAAGGCGGTAGAAGCAATAAAGAAAAATCCAAAATACTTCTACAGCTATGCGAAAAGGAAAACAAAAACGTGCGCCGCTATTGGGCCCTTAAGGAAGAGAAATAATGAACTAACCGACGATCCAAAAGAAATATCTGAAACATTGAGAGTCCAGTATGAATCAGTTTTTAGTACCCTAAAAAGTGACAAAGCGATACCTGACATAGATGCATTCTTTGAAGAGAAATTGCAAGGAGAGTGTATAACAGACTTTGATTTTACCCGAGAAGATATAGCGAGAGCTATAGGACAAATTAAACCACATTCAGCTGCAGGTCCGGACAAGTGGAGCGCATTATTGATTAAAAACTGTAAAAATGAAATAGCTACACCTTCATACTGGATATGGAGAAGATCCGTAGACACGGGGGAAATACCGAGCATCTTGAAAAGAGCAAACATTGCCCCTATATATAAAAGAGGGGACAGATCTCAAGCAAAGAAATATAGACCAGTGTCATTGACGTCCCACCTCATCAAAGTATTTGAAACGATAGTTAGAGAGAAAATTTATGATTTCTTGGAGACACTGGAAAGATTCAACGAAAATCAGCATGGATTCCGATTAGGTAGATCATGCCTATCACAACTAATAGACCACTACAACAATATCCTAGATGCACTGGAAGGCAGTGACAACTACGATGTCATATACACGGATTTTGCTAAAGCTTTTGACAAATGTGATGACGGTATAGTAGCACATAAAATGAAATATGGGAATAACAGGCAAAGTGGGAAAATGGATCTACAACTTCCTCAGAGAACGTCTACAGGTCGTCAAAATTCAAGGTATATCATCATCAGAATCGGAAGTACGCAGCTCAGTACCACAAGGTACAGTACTGGCCCCACTCCTTTTCATTATCATGTTAACATGCTAACATGACAGCGGAGTAAACAGCAACAGTATAGTAACATCCTTTGCAGACGACACAAAGATCAGCAGAAAAATCAGCGATGTAAATGAAATGGAGACCTTGCAGAGGGACACGAACTAAATATACAAATGGTCAAAAGACATGACATTTAACACCGAGAAATTTCAGCTCTTGAGATATGGTAGAAAAGAGGAATTAAACAGACTGCATATTATGCTCCAGATAGACGGGAAATTCAGAGAAGCACGAAAGCGATCGATCTGGGGGTAGTAATGACCAATGATGCGAAGTTCGAAACACAAAATCAGATAGCGATAAATAAATCAAAAAGAGTTGCGGGACAGGTACTAAGAACGTTCAAAAGAAGGGACAGGACAGTAATGATTCCCCTGCTGAAAACACTGATTATACCAAAACTTGAATACTGCTCAGTTTTGACGTCCCCATATAAAAAGGAAGAAACTAATAAACTAGAAGAAACGCAGAGACATTTCACAGCCAAGAGTGATGGCTGCAAAGAACTCAACTATGGGAAAGACTACGTAAACTTAATCTATACTCCCTGGGAAGAAGAAGAAGAGAGGTACACCATAATCTACATATGGAAAATGATCGAAAAACTGGTACCAAGCCTCAAACTAAACCCAATTACCATTCAGACAACACTGGAAAATAGGAAAGGCAGAATGTGTAATATTCCCAAATTAAAGGCCTGGCAAGGGACCTCCTCAACACTGAAGGAAAATAGCTTGGTTGTCAGGGGGCAAAGACTTTTATACCAGGTTCCAAAGGACCTCGGAAACGTTACAGGGGTCAAAGTTGAATTCTTCAAGAGAAGACTAGATACCTGATTCAGGACGGTACCAGATGAGCCGGGTGTACCTGGCTATGTACAGTGGAGAGCGCAAGAGAGCAACTCGCTCCTCCACCAAGCCAGACCTAGAGGCGGGGCCACCAGCTTGACCTTCGTGTGAAGAGAAACCAACCTACAGAACAGCAACGTGGTTTTATATAATATATATATATATATATATATATAATATATATATGTGTGTGTGTGTGTGTGTGTGTATTGTTACGTAACGAGGTGGTTTTTTCTTTATACTACTTTGTGTATTTATTGGTATTAATTATACCTTTACTTTAACCCGTTGTCATTTAAACGACATCATTCGTTTTATCTCCCTACAATTATTTATTAACAGAGGATAAACTTTATCCTAAAAGCACAATTGTTGTTCAACATTGACTCTTTCGTGAAAAGCCTTAAAGGGAATCTTAAAAGGACAGATTGGGAAAAAATAGCTGAGAGTTTTAAAGTAAAAATACCTCAGCATGCATCCGAAGGGCAGGGCCGGTTTTAAGCCGATTAGACCGATTTGTTCAAATTGGTCCCCGCGCCCCGAGGGGACCACGCGCTCGAGTGGGGGACGCTATGATGAATTAATGAGTGTCCAGTGTGCACGAAGTTTCTTGTTACTGTGAAGGCAGTGAAACTATTCAGTCCGTCCTCGTATATCTATGTTTCAATGTTTTATTGCTAATCGTTTGTTTATTTGTTTTGTAATTTCAGTTTATCGTCGCCGTTTAGCTTTTTTAAAAAAAAGGTAATTTGTGGACGATATTCAAACCCTCAACACAGAAAGAGCGCTGTTAATGAGATTATATAACATAAAGCTTGGAATGTAAAGTTGTGTTGTTTGTTAAATATGTCCAAATTGTTTATATGTCCAAACTGCAAACTTGAAGTGTCTTAAGCCTGCACGTAACAGAGAAACGTGGTGGTAAGTAGATCCAACATATTAAATTAACTAGTTTTTGCCTCATTATCATAGAGAGCATTTACATTTCTATTTACTAGAGCTTGTCTTTTTCCCCTGCGCTTTTCTTCTTACTCCCAGGCTTTTAAAAATCATGAAATCTTTTGCTTTAATCATTAGATGCATACATGCATATCTTGACTTGTAATAAAACATTAAAACTTTCATATGGGCTTTCAATTTTTAGTATATCATTGTGGCTAATGGTGGAGCCTCAAGCCCTCAACGCTTTTTGGCTGGGACTGGCGTACTGCACGAAGCATAAAGCATCGATCTTCAGGTTTTGTAGGGTAGAGGGCCCCGCTAGGCGCTAACAATTTTCTAATTGGGCCCCGCACTTCCTAGCGCCGGCCCTGCCGAAGGGGTATTAAGAGAGTTCGTTATAGACCACTTAATTGATGAAGACATTTTGAATGAACACAGCGTTAGAATTAATGGACAATTACACTGTTGCAGAACAAATTAGTAGAATGTTGGAAAGAGAAACAGAAAAACTTAAAGCTGAGACAAAAATTTAAAACTAAGAAAAATCTAGAAGAAGGTTATTGGAAACAAAACAGGGCAACACGGGGAACATAAAAACTACACACTCAAGGGAAGGAATGGCGACAGCATGTTTCATTTTATGTAATTGTACATTATTTGTTTTCTTAGTTTTGGGGTAACCTTTATCGGATATTTTTATCCGAATTAATTCAGAATTAAATAGACAATTAAATTAATGTCTTTTTACCTAAATTACTCGAGTATTTTAACATGCATGTGTTTTAATTCATGTATTTAAGAATTTCCAAATCGCTTCGTTTTCACTCGAACTATATGACAATGTCCCGCCATCCTGGCGAACTAAGAGTTCTTTATTTGCTTGGCTTTCAGTTTGATTCTGGTTGATATTTATCATACTTATTCATACATAAATTTATATGAATAATTATAGATACTTATTCACACATCTTTCATGATCAATCCATTTGTGGTAATCCAGTAATTAATTAATTAAACCTTATTTCATTATTCCCATACATAACAATATATATTGTCAATATTCAAGACGTTAAAAGGTGAATTGTAAGTCAGAAGAAACTTTCACTGCTTTACACAAAGCACCGCTCCTCCCATACATCTGTTCAGGATAGGAGTAACTCGCAGTATCATTGCCAAGTGCATGGAAGGTCAATGTACCAATGATGCTTCTGTACGTGTTTATCACACTGAAAGCAACAATGCTTAGTGTTGTTATAATGCGGTTAACAATCTGGTCCATAATTATTTTCGTGCCTTCGTTGTTAGTTTGTACTGTCAGATCTTCTGAGAGTATTAACCCACTAGTGCTCATTGGTAGAATTTCCTACCAATGGGCACTAATGTGTTAATATTAAGGCGAAGAGCGAATATACAAAATATTGATTCTATAGACTTGCTTTAAACAAATTTAATTTGTAACCTTATTCCTCTATAAAAACATATTCTCAAAAAATATTTTGCTCCTCACCCAACATAATCCTTATAAGAGTAACATTTCCATTAAGTTCGAGGGTGTCCTCAGACTTATAACCAGTAATATATATATATATATAACCTTACCTTACTTTACAACCTTACAAAGGTTTCGCGCGATCATTCCTCATTTCGCGAAGGTCAAGCTTGTCGCCCCTCCTCTCGAGTTGGCTTGGTGAAGTAGTGAGTTGGTTTCTTGCGCTCTCCACCTCACATAGCCAGGTACGCCCGGCTCATCGGGGATTGTTCTGAGCCAGGCGTCTAGTCTTCTTTTGAAGATGTCCACTGGAACTCCCTTCGTGTTTCTTAGGTCTTTGGGCAACTGATTAAACAGTTTTGTCCTCTCACTACAAAACTATTTTCTTTCAGGGTTAAGGATGTTCCCTGTCTCGCCTTCAATTTGGGAATACGACACAGTCTACCGCTTCTACTTTCCACCGTTGTTTGGGGAGTTATGGGATTCAGAGTAAGATTAGGGACTAGTTTCTCCATTATTTTCCAAGTGTAAATAATGGTGTATCTCTCTCTCCTCCTTTCCAGTGAATATAGGTCTAGTAATTTAGTACTTTGCACCCATTGATCTTGGCTGTGAAGCTTCTCTGGATCCCTTCCAGCTGTCTAATGTCTTCTTTTTTATATGGGGATGTTAGGACCGAGCAGTATTCCAATTTGGGTATGATCAGGGTTTTCAGTAGAGGAATCATTACATTCCTATCCCTTCGTTTAAAGGTTCTCAATATCTGTTCCGTTATTCTCTTTTCTCTGTTTACTGCTATCTTATTTTGTGTTTCAAATTTCGCATCATCCGTCATTACAACCCCTAAATATTTTGCTCTGGAATTTCTCCGAATTTCCTGTCCATTTCGGATATAATATTCCATGGATTTTAGGTCTTCTCTTTTTCCGTACCGTAATAGCTGAAATTTCTCGGTGTTAAACTTCGTATTGTTGTCTTCCGTCCACTTGTAGATTCTGTTCATGTCGGTTTGTAGAGATCCTATATCTTCTGGGTTTCTTATTTTTCTACTGATCTTTGTGTCATCCGCAAAGGATGTTACTGAGCTGTCTCTGGTAACGTCCTCATCTATGTCAGTTAGCATGATTATGAAGAGTCGTGGAGCTAATACTGTTCCTTGTGGTTCTGAGCTGAGGACCTCTGATTCTGATGAAGATACTCCTTGTACTGTAACGACTTGCCGCCGCTCACTAAGGAAATTATATATCCATTTCCCTACTTTTCCTGTTATTCCCATATATTTCAGTTTATGTATTATGATTCCATGATCACACTTGTCGAACACTTTAGCAAAGTCTGTGTATAGTACATCATAGTTTTCAGTACCTTCAAGTGCATCAATAATGTTGTTGTAGTGTTCCATTAGTTGTGATAGGCATGATCTGCCTGACCGAAACCCGCGTTGGTTATCATTGATTTTTTTCTGAGTTTCCAAAAAGTCATAGATTTTCTGTCTAACTATTCTTTCAAATATTTTAGTGAGATGAGATGTAAGCGACACTGGCCTATAGTTTTTGGCCTCAGCTCGGTCTCCTCCTTTATATATTGGGACTATGTTCGCGCTCTTCAGGATGCCCGGTATTTCTCCCGTGTCTAGTGATCGTCTCCATATCCAGTATAGGGGCTCAGCGATTGCATTCTTGCAGTTTTTGATCAGTGTGGCATTCCATTTATCCGGTCCTGCCGCTGAGTGTGTTTTTAGTTTCCCTATGGCTTGTGTAATATCATCCGTCGTAAAGTCGAAATCCGTTATACTTTCCCCTTGTGGTTCTTCTTCAAACAACGCGTTTCTATCGCATATCAATTTGTCAGTTTTTGGGATACCGAAAGATGATTCTTACTGAGCTCTTAATATTTCAAATACTTCTGTTAGATCATCAGATAAAGCATTGTTCTATATTATATATATATATATATATATATATATATATATATTATATATATATATATATATATATATGAAAATGAAAAGTTTATAGGCGGATCATAGTCCATATGACAAATATTAATAATACGAACTGACAACTATTCGTATTAATACGTATTCAGTTCTTATTAATAATACGAACTGGCAATAGAATACAATGACAATTCAAATATTAAAGTTAGAAATACAGTAAATGAAAAATAGTACAATAATGTCGAAGTTAAGTGGAGCGACAGACAGACTTTTTCATACATTGAATCCCATAGCTTAGAAGACATACGGCAGGACTGATGAATATCTTGGATTATCGGGTTGGTTGATTTTTTATTTATTTGCATTAGACTGGATTGAGCACGTCTTGTTACCTCTGGGAAGCTCGGGACATAATGGGTAGTAAACATTTGCGAAACTGAGCATCTCGGGGGTAATTTATGTACGAGTCGAAAAGATCTGTTGTACAGCAAATTTAGGGTTCTGCCAGGACCTTTTTATAATTCACCCAGAGTTGCTGTCCGTATATACAGCTGGAGGTTCCTAACTTCTTTTGGTAGGGCATTAAAAAGCTTTGGGCCTCGTATTCTGAGGGTATTTTCCATCCTCATTTTCATGGCCCCGTGTCCCACCGCAGCTGGGACAGTACAAAATCTGCTTCTTTTCTCATTCCATTTTGTTTCTATTTCATTTCTAAGGTTAGGGACAAAACCCATGAGTGTTTTCCATATGTATATTACTGTGTACCGCTCGCGTCTTCTTCCAGAGAGTAGAATTTCAGAGACTGTCATCAAGATCAGTAAGCAGTCTTCACCTTTCATTTCCTCTGTCTTAGACGTAAAAGTCCTTTGTTTGGCTTCTATGTTCGCAATGTCTCGTTTTCTGTATGGGCTTGTGAGTACTGAACAATATTCAATTATTGGTAGGACTAAACTTTTCCATAATTTTAATCTGATGTTTGCTTTTCTGCTGCAAAAGCTCCTCCAGATGATTCCCATTATTTTTGTAGCAGTTGTAATTTTGATGTTATAGTGCTCTCTGAATTCTGCATCCGATGACATTATTACTCCAAGATCCCTGACTTGCGGATTTGGTGTTATCTGTTTGGCTTGCATAGTTTTGTACCCTTTTTTCTGTAGCTCCTTGCTATTACCATATCTTAGAAGTTGGAATTTTTCTTCGTTGAACTTCATATTGTTGTCTTCTGCCCATTTGAATAATGTTTGAATGTCATTTTGTAATTTTTCTACGTCACCTTCGTTTAATATTTCCTTGCATATTTTTGTGTCATCTGCGAAACATGATACGATACTTTCATTAATATCTGCAATCATTATTATAAATAGCAGGGGAGCTGATACTGTACCTTGTGGGACAGAGCTCACGACTTCTGAGATTTTCGACTTAACTCCATCTATTACCACGCTTTGTTATATATCTACACATTTTTTCTGGCGGAACGCGCCGGAACGGCGTTCCAGTACCTTTTATTTTCAATATACTGGGTGATTCAGAAGTCAGGTTACATAGGGCTTTTCTGTTTCTTTGCAGGTAAATGAGTTATGAGATGTTATCGAAGGAGGAGCGCATTGATGTGATATTCCTAGCTGGCTGCACAAGTGCATTGCCGTTAACGGTGGCCATATCGAACATGTGATGTGACTATTCCCCTGTATCATTACATAATACAGTATTTCCCTATGTAACATGACTTTTGAATCACCCTGTACAGAAAAAAAATTTGATGTTTTTATTTTCATTCTGATTTTATTTATTTATTGGTGGGGGCGGAGTTACGTGACACAATCTTAGGAATAGGAAGAAGGCTTTTTTTTTTATTGGAATGATCAGGGAGTGAAGGAGTAACAACTGGAAAAGGTTTTACAAAATTTATAGCAGAGTTCCGGAACTTTTGTTTCTAGAAAAAGAGTAATATATGCAACGACATTAATATGTAAACAAATCTGAAGGGATTTAATTTGTTAACATGTTATTTTAGTCCTTCAAATCCTTCATAAACATTATCTCAAAAGTCTACTGACTGGAATTATTGTTTATTATTATTATTATTATTATTATTATTATTATTATTACTATTATTATTCCTGCGAAAGGCTTGGAGCCCTCGGCCAATTACTTCATCTGGGAAATGAATTTTCTTACGTCAAGGTATGATTTCCTGTTATAAAATATAAATTGTCAACAAATACTCCCTTTTCATTTCTTTCTGTGAGGACTTTCAGCAAAAGATCGGCGCTACGCCCCGATTTCGCTAGATCTGCGGTACTTGGGCATTCGGCCCAAACCGAATCGAATTGTGGGCCTACGGCGTATTTTATTTTGAACATCATTCCTATCCCTCTCACCTTGGGCCTCAGTGATTGGGGTGCCTGCGGCGCCTCAATTACTGTCGGTTCAATTATTTGGTCAATAAAACTATAGAAAAGAACGCAGCCATGAAAATCTAAAGCTTTACAAATCTTGATACAATGAGTTCAAATATGAAAATAAAAACCCACTCTAATAGACAGAGTTTATTTCCACAACAGTTTCGACGCCCACTGGCATCCTCCTCGGGTGGATACAGAAAAACGAATGAACCAAACAAGGGAAAAACAGTCCAGGGACCGACCGTTAAGAAATTCGCACCTAGGTTAGATCCCATTCTCCCGACACCGGAAGGGCATTTTCATTAAGTACATTCGCACAAATTTAAAACTATCTTCCTGTTCTAAACATACAGATTCTATTATTTTTTTATTTTTTTACATAATTATTACATTTATTATTAAATCTATTACATTTAATATTGCATAATTATTTATTACAGAAATTATGTTGTTTATTATACAGAACTTATAAACCAAAAAACGAATGAAAAAGGCGATTAGGAAACAATCCAGAGACTATTGAGAAATTTGCACCTAGGTTAGGTACCGTTCTCCCGACACTGGAAGGGCATTTTATTACAGGGTCCCGCTTATAAGTACATTCGTACAAATTAAAACTATCTTCTTGTTCTATACATACAGATTCTAATATTTTGACATAATTACTGCATTTATTATTGCATTTACATTTTTTTAACATTTATTATTATTACCTTTACCCTAATTATTAAATTTATAATATTACCTTTATTATTACATCTGTTGCATTTATATTTATTTCCACATTTATTACTTCCATTATTACATTTACTAAAAGCGAGTAAAGAAACAATCCAGAGACCTTTAAGAAATTCACACTTAGGTTAGAACACGTTCCCCCGACTCTGTAAGGGATTTTTTGACCAAGAATCTCATTAAAGGGTCTAACTTATAAGTACCTTCGCACAAATTAAAATTATCTACTTTTTCTATACACACAGATTCTATTATTTTTCTTTTGACATAATTATTACATTTATAAAGTACCTTACTTGATTCCCAATCTATAGCATGATTATTTTGGCTGGCGTGATAAAAAATAGCATTATTAGTATTACAACTTCTGAAGGCATATTTGTGTTCTTTAATACGGGTTTCAATATTTCTTCCAGTTTCTCCCACGCATACTAAATCACAACTTTTACAGGGAATGCTGTAGACACAGGCTTGTTCCTCTTTTGCAACGTTATTCCTAACCAATTTACTTTTCAGGGTAGACGAATATTTGAACGCCAAAGCAAACTTAAAATCTTTCGTCAACGGTTTTACTCTTTCTAAGCCGGCAATGTAAGGCAAACTCACATATTGTTTTTGGTTAACTGAAGGTTCCCGAGGGGCATAAAAAGATTTTCTGGCTTTAAAATACGCCTTTCTGATAAACCACTCGGGATATTTTAAATCCTTAAAAATGTTCCAAATCTTTGAATTTTCCGGGTCCACCAAATGTGGGCTACAAATCCTGAGTGCTCTTAGAAACATGGAAGAAATAATTGAGCTTTTAATCCCTTCATCATGATATGAAAAATAATGAATGTACGAATTACAATGAGTAGGTTTTCTGACCTTCACGTAGAAAAAAAGAAGTTTTTTGCATTAATGAGTTCAAATGTGAAGCTTAAGATTTTGATGATTGCGTTCTTTTCTATAGTTTTTTTTTGGTTACATATATATATCGCACTTACCTCCATTATAATATAGATGATTACACTGGGGAACACAACTTTTGGTGACTTAGATGTTAGACCTGTTTCTGGGTATATTGAGGTCGCTGATTCTAAAAATGACATTAGTTTTTCTCCATCAGCTCTGCTTATCAAGATATGATATATATCTATATATATTTCTATATAATGTATATAATATTATATAATTGCTGACTGGCAATCACTGTTGTTGTCAATTGAATACAAAAGTATGATGAATGTCAGCAAAAATAGTGTATTAACATCAAACAAGCATAAGGTACGAAAAATATTTCTTAAATTCAAACAAGCTTGAGACACGAACGGCAAAAAAAGTTCTTTCATTGAGACATTTCACATAAACCGCGTTTCTGAGATTTCTTGCGATGAGATGTGCCAGGACATTCGCGTTGGATGCTCCAGCAGTAATCTGCCATCATGTGAGTATCCCATCGTCCGCGGTACCATTCTTCCATGGTCCTTAGTTCTTGGTGAAATCGTTCACCCTGTTCCTCGCTTAGATCACCGAGGTTATCTGGGAAACGATCCAAATGACTGTGGAGGTAATGCAGTTTGATGCTCATTTTACAGCCAAGTTTACAAAAAGAAGAGAGCATATTCTCCACTAGTTCACCGTAGTTATCGGCCTTATAGTTCCCAAGGAAATTCTTCACAACCATACTAAACGATGACCACGCACGTGCCTCAATGTTGTCCATTGAATCTTGGAAACGCGGGTCTTTCATGAGTTCCCGGATTTGCGGTCCATCGAAAATACCTGCCTTCAGCTTTTCCATGCTCAGCGCAGGAAATTTTCTACATATGTAGCCAAAACACGTCCCATCTCTGTTCAAAGCCTTTATAAATTGTTTCATCAAACCTAGTTTGATGTGCAGTGGTGGCAATATGATCCTTTCTCTGTCAACCAAAGCTTCTTTGATGATATTTTTTCTCCAACCACCATGTTTTCTCTCAGAGGCCACTGTCTTCTCACCCAGTGTTCATCTTTAGCTCTACTGTCCCAGAGACATATAAAGCACGGGTACTTGGTGTACCCGCTCTGCTGGCCCAGGAGAAAATTCACCATCTTCAGATCCACACAGATCACCCATTGGTGGTCTCGGTATGATATCTTTTCTAGGACTAGGGCGACTGTCCCGTGCTCTTCTCTCATACCGACTGAGTGACCAATTGGGATTGATCTGTATCTGTTGCCGTTGTGTAGAAGAACACATTTTAGGCTCCGTTTGGAGCTATCTATGAATAACCGCCATTCACTTGGTGTGTATTCCGATATGCCCATTTTCATCAGCAATCCGCGCACATTGTTGCAGAAAACTAAATCGTTCTCTTTTGAGAAGAAGGGCAGTAAATCCTTTTCTCTGTCGCGATATAACGTGATTTTGGTTCCCGGCAGCAGTAAATTTTTTCTCCCAGCCTGGAAGCTAACAATTTAGACGATTTCTTCGAAAGACTTAAGTCCCTTATGAGGTCGTTTAATTCGTGTTGACTAAAACCTTCTGCAACTGATGGCGGTCCTTCGAAATCACTGTCATTTTGCCTACATATGCTTTCTTTGTCAGTAGCAGATTCATCATCTTCTGAGGGAGCTCTGGAAGATGGCTGAATGATGGGACAGGTATCTCATCTGAATGTGAAACAGGCCGTCTAGCTGAGTCTATGTCAGGATACGTCCATTTACTCCGGTTACGTCCATTGATGCCCTTTATATTCACCAAACAAAAGTAACAGTCATCACTGTGGTTTCTCTGTTCTCTCCATACCATTGGTATACCAAATTTCAGGCACCTCCTCTTTCCGTTGGTCCATTGCCGCAGATGCTCCGTACACGTTTTACACACAACATGAGGAGCCCATGGCTTATCTTGGTCCTCTAGTTGTACTTTGAAATAGGCAAAATAAGCTTTTTTCACAAAATCAGTAATAGTTTTTCTCTGTTCAATGAACGTGTACTCTCCGCAGATAAAACAAAACACATCTGGATGATTTAAACACTTTCTTCGTGATGAAGCCATGTCAACACCTGTAACAGGAAAGAATTCACGTTAGTACATGTACAATACACATGCAAAACAGCAACATCAGCAAAATCATAGCTACAATTTAATTATACAGATGCATTTAGATTTACGAGCAACTCATAATACCGTTCCAGAAGGGTAATAAAGTAGGTAATGACGTATGCAATATCTCAAAAACTAGAGCTGCTAGAACAAAATGGATGATATTTTCTGAATCAGTGGCATGAAAATATCCAGAATAAGGTCTAAAATCTCAGGCACCAAGAAAAAAATTTATTTTTGTTCCCCAGTGTTATTATTATTATTATTACACTCATAGTTGAGTGAGTTTAGTAATTTTCGCTTTGTAAAGTTTATATTACAATTTTTTTATGCAGTTAACCTTAAATTTCTTTCTCTATAAATATAGTAATATTAAAGAAAACAGGTTTTCAAAGGGTAACAATATAAAAGTTTGAACGGATGGTGTAAATACTCTGCCGTAAATTATAAATAGATAAAGTAAAATGATTTTTACACGTTTAATGTAATATCTTATGGTACTTTTCCATTATCTGCCCCCTCGAAACATACGGGAAAATTATTGAATGTCCAGTTAGGTCAACTGTACACCCTTGATGATTGGTTAGGTTAGGTCTTCATATTTTCGTTAATTTTAACGAAATTATCACGACTTAACCTAACCAATAATTTTTCCAAGAATTTTACTTATTATCCATGATGGATTTTTATTGTTAATTCTGACATTAAATGTGTAAAAATCATTTTACTTTATTTAGAATTTACGGCCAAGTAGTTTTTCAAGAATAATTTACGGCCAACTTGTGCACTGTCGCCAATTTTTCGAACAATTACAAATGTCTTGTCAATTAAAAGAACTCTCAGAATAAGATGAAGATAAAAATATTGATATGGCTGCACCCAGTACTGAGGGCACCTATGAAAACCATTACAACTACAAATTTGGAAGTACAATGTAGTATTGTATAAGTGTCGCGCGTGTGCGGCTACTTCCCGCTTGCGACTTTTATGGTGAACGTACTTTGGACGATCCAACGAAGTTGGTCCTTTTTGGTTAAGCTCGGCCTTAGTCGTAGAGCATTCGAGTAACCAGGATTGAAAATAGTTTTCTACCAAATTTTTCGAAGAAGTGAATGGAAACACTTCAGTTCTCAATGGGAGTCTTCGTTCACTCAAATAATTTTATTACACAAAGTATATACAGAATGAGACACTGACGGAAGGATAACCGCTGATGGTCAGAAATTTACAGGGGGAAAGGTTCGACCTCTCCCAACAACAGCTCAGGCAGGAATTGAAAGGAGGGAGGTTTGACCACCTCGGGCAAGGGTTAAGGCAGGAATTATATGAAGTCATAATCAAATGAAGATACAGGCAGGAATTTAAAGTGAAGAGGCTCGACCTCCTCGGGCAAGAGCTTAGACAGGAATTTAAAGTGAGGAGGTTTGACCTCCTCGATCAAGGGCTAAGGCAGGAATGATTTAATCTACAATACAAGAAATAAATAAGTAAATTTTGGAAGAGTGCAATTGAAGGTTACGCTCCCACTTTAACTGGAGATCTGAAGATTTCTTGATGTTGGATGACAACACAATGTCGGGGTTGTACATCGAGTACATTCCGAGCACATCGTTAAGTACATTGTAACTTTGGTCTACTATAACTATAATTACCAATTAATTCACATTCACTTATTATGGTTAATTACAGTTAAAGTTAATTATAGTTTTAGTGTTTTATATTTATAGACAATTAGGATAACTATTTTTCTAGAATTTAATTAGGTAATCAGGGACGTATTGGGAAAGATGGAGTAGGAGTATAACGCATAAAGTACATGTGCACATAGATATAACATAACACAAAAAATAATGTTTCGAATTAGGAGCAAGTAAGAGAGAAGGTTTCGGACTCGGAAGATCGCTTTCGGTGAGGTCATCGGAATTCGAACACTTGTGTCAACATGAACGAGTATCTTGCGAGAGGTTAAATGAGGGGTCGCGCGTCTTAAGGTACCTAAGCGCCACCACAGGCGAAAACGTGTTTTTGATGGATATCACTATTTTCACCCTTTCTCTATCGCGTGGTTTGGGTTATAATGACCTTACGACACTAGAAGTATGGTTGAAAACCTTATGAAGCGAACTACTTTTTTCACCTCTATCGCCAGCCAAAAGTTCACCCAAAGTTTGGCATAATAAGAAAATCAAAAAATTAAAAAATATATATATATATAAAATATAAAATATGAAAATCTATTCCAAAAACTAATCAACATCTTCATTAGCATACTTAGAACTCTAATTTAGCCAAAAATGAACGTTCTAGCTCAATTAATAACAGAGATACTATTGCGAGAATATTGCTGAACTTTGGAAGCGATTTCTGGCGAATTTTAATTTTGGCGCTTAGGTACCTTAAGAAGCGGGACCCCTCAAATAATTAAAAGAAAAGGTAAAATTTTTAAATAAGTGACTGCATACACATGGGTGTATTTACATGTAAGGTAGCTACGTAAATAATCATGATCAGCGGGCATGTACGAATGCATAAAGTACACATACTGGTACGTCACACAATAGGTTGTGTGCGTAATATAGACGGACACGAGTAAACATGGACTGATATGTTGATAGGGCATAGGTAGGTAGGGCAGGTAGATGAATGAATAATTAATAAAATTAATAAAAGATAGCAGTCAAGAAAGGACGTGGACGTATGAATGAATATGGTCGACAATATCTTATACTGTATCATATTAGATAAGACATAACGTATACATAATAACTCATATAGTATACATTCAGTATTCAAGGTCTGACAAATGTGAGAGGAATCAATTTAATTTACTATGGCATAGTCTACGTTAATTCATAATTAATACGCCATAGTTATTTAATCCGTACGTACATATAAGTCATTATTGGGAGAAATTAGAGGAAATGAATTAGAGAGAGACGCAGTAATGAAAGGTTTACAGACATTGTACAAGAGTGATTGAAACTATTAATTAAATATATACACTTACACGAGTATTAAGGAATTGGGTGCATTTGAAGAAGAATTCAGTAAATGAGTATAGAAGTACAAACAAGGGTTCAAATCATGCCACATTCAATGTTTATGCATAATTTGATAAAAATGTAGGGATGGAGTGTAAATGGTGAGAGTAACCACGACTCTCTTTACTGGGTCAGTAAATGACTCTCCTTACCTCGTCATCAATAACTATGACTCTCATTACCTCGTCAGTAAATGGCGAAAGTAACCAGGACTCTCTCTACCTCGTCGTGAGTAACTAGGACTCTCTTTACATCGTCGTGAGTAACTAGGACTCTCTTTACCTCGTCGTGAGTAACTTGGACTCTCTCCACCTCGTCGTGAGTAACTTGGACTCTCTCTACCTCGTCGTGAGTAACTAGGACACTCTTTACCTCGTCGTGAGTAACTAGGACTATCTTTACCTCGTCTTGAGTAACTAGGACTATCTTTACCTCGTCTTGAGTAACTAGGACTATCTTTACCTCGTCTTGAGTAACTAGGACTATCTTTACCTCGTCTTGAGTAACTAGGACTCTCTTTACCTCGTCGTGAGTAACTAGGACTCTCTTTACCTCGTCAGTAAATGGCGAGAATTTGAAGGGGGTCTAAAAGACGTCGCCGACCCCCTCTAGTAATTATTTAGGCTCGTGTGCTGGATGTTCCTTAGTTTTTTCCGCCAGGACGCTTAAGAGTCCTCGTATTCTGAGGATATTTTCCATCTTCGTTTTCATGGACCCAGTCCCACCGCAGCTGGGAGTACCTGGGTCTCCCTGCCCTCTTTTTTCACTCGTTGTGTTTCTGCTTCATTTCTAAATTCTCCATACTCATATTATTGTGTATTGTTCACGTCTTCTTTCCAGGGAGTAGAGTTTCAGGGTTTGTAGTCGAAACCAGTATTCTTCACCTTTCGTTTCCTTTATCTTAGACGTAGAAGTCCTTTGTTTGGCTTCTATGTTTACAGTGTTTATTTTTCTTTTTGGACTTGTGAGTACTGAGTATTACTGAATTATAGGCAGGACTAAACTCTTCCATAATATTAGTATGATGTTTGCTTTTCTTTTAGTTGATATTTCCTTGCATATCATTGTGATATCCGCGAAACACTAAATGAGACTGTTATTATATTTATATCAATGTCTGCAATCGTTATGATAAATAGTAAGGGAGCTAATAATGTACCTTTTGGGACAGAGATGTCGACTTCTGAGACTTCATATTTTGTTTCATTTACAACCACTCTTTATGTTTATTTGTGTTATTAATTCACCGTTCGAGATTTCCAGTAATTTCTGTATTCTTAAGTTTGTGTGCAATAATTCCATGGTCGCATATATCGCCTCTAGATTTTGACCTCGACACAATATTTTTAATATTTTCTCTTGGTAGTCTAATAACTGTGATAAGCAGGGCCGTTTCTAGCCATTAGGGGGCCCTAAGCAGCAGTGGTGGGCACCGTTAATAAAAAAGTTAACTTCGTTAACCGCTAATCCGTTAACCAAAAAGTTAACTTCGTTAATCCGTTAAACATGTAACGGAAGTTACCGATAAACCGTTAACGTTAACTTTTATTATAAAAAAAATGAAAAACACAATATATAATATAATTTAATTTTCCCTCTTCTTCTCGTTCTCCATTTTGTCCATGAGATGCATGTTGCCCTTCATGAAAATTAGCATATCAAAGTTTTCATCAGACAGGGATGATCTCTTGGCCCTCAGGATGTCCTTGCCCATAGAGAACAAACGCTCCACTGCAGCACTGGAGGGGATGGCTGTGTTGAACTTGATGAACAAGTCCACCAACACTTGCTCACCCAAGAAGGCAGCATCTGTCAGCAAGTCCTTGGAGTTGGTCTCCAGCCAGGTCTTGACCAAGTTCTGGGCCTTGCCCTTGAGTGACCTGTGGCTTCTGCTGCTCTCTTTTGTCTGGATGACAGCACTGAAGAAGTCATCCTCCTCCTCCTCCTCGTTGTTGCTGCCTCCACTGTTGCTGCCCACTTCGTTGGACTGCTGCTTCATGGCCTCCTCGACTGTACCCTCCATGCTTTTCCTCACCCTGGCGACCTTGGTGTTGTCATACTTGTCCAACCAGATGAGGCGAAACCTGGGATGGAAGGCAGCAGCCAGCTGGCATTCGTCATTCTCCAGGAGGGGCCCAAACCTTTTGTCGATGCCTGCCAAAAAGTGCGTCGACCAAGGCGCTGCAGTAGACGAGGCCCTTGGACTTCAAGTCCTTAAGCCTGAAGATTGTCGCAGCAACTGTTGGCAGCAGAGTCCCAAGGTAGGCTTGTTCCTCCCCCTGGATCTTGTTTATTTATGAATTTTTTGGGTTAACGGACTTGAGTTAACGGAAGTTAACTGTAACGGAAGTTAATTAGTCCGATAATGATTTTCAAAGTTAACTTAAAAGTTAAATCGTTAACGAAAAAGTTAACTTCGTTAATTAACGATTAACGGATTAACGGTTTGTGCCCAGCTTTGCTAAGCAGTATACCCATTTGAGGCCCCACCCCTCCATCCACCAACTCACACCTTACTACATCACCTCAGCACACACATACAAAAAGTGGCTGTGTTAATAAAAAACAATTATGAAACAATTTTAATGAAACATTTATGTCCAAAACAACAAATATGTATTTTCAGAAAACAAACAGAAAAAATACTCCATGAAATTCCTGAAAATTAGCTTATACATTATTTAGAATAAATGACAGAACTATGTATAAAAAATAATGCAATTATCAACTACCAAACAATTACTAACTCTACGATACAATCGTGTAATAGCTAACAGTTATACAGAACAGTTTGTATCTTCAAAATTTTTGCCTCATAGATTTTTTTCTGGGCGAAATCATCAATAACATCATCATATGACATCTCCCTGCCAACGGATGGCTTTTCCAAATATTTCAGTAGTGCTCCTGAGAAGAACATAACATTACATATTCTGTTAATTTTTGCTGAAATACTCTTTCTTATCTTGTTTGATAATTGATCTGTGTGAACAGAATTTGAGGTGATGTGATCCATTAAATTTCACATTTCGAAATATTATAAATATTACAGAGACTAGCTTACTCTACACGATTCCTGAGCACTTGCCTAGCTTGATGGTCTACCTAACCTAGTTGCCTGAACTGTAATCATAAGAATATACAAGTGGCACATCTCACCTGTGCTACTGGAAAGCTTCTCCTCCTCCTATTTTCTTTTTTTTTCCGTTTTTCAGCTCCTGATGGATAATGTCGTTTCATTTTCCAAGATGCACGAAGTCACATCTAGTTAACCACAACTAATCTGCTATATAATAATAATAATGATAATAATGATGATGATGATAATAATAATAATTGGTATAATTGTAACGTTAATCAAATACATTCAAATAATCAGATCATTTAGGTTTTAACCAACAAAATTCACATTATCTGAAAAGATGAGAAAAGAATTAATAAACTTGAAACATAACGAAAATAATCCTAGGTTTTAAAGTGTTACAAAATCTCTTAATAATTAGTAAATTAGTGAATAAAATTAAATAATATAGAAATAAGATCTCTCAATAGTTATTTACACATAACGACCAAAACGTTTCGTTTGTCTCCGTTTTATCACATTTGTCTCATACAAAAACTTTAATTAATACGACAATAATAATAATAATAAGGATAATAACAATAATATTAATAATAACTTCAGCTATATTCCTATTCTTGCCCACTGAGCTATGACCTGGGAGCCTGTCTAGGGGCCCCCTAGTAGCAGCGGGCAGAGATGGGCAAGATCACCAACTTTGGTGATCTTGAAGATCAAGATCAGATCACCAGAAAAATGTGATCTTGAAGATCAAGATCCAGATCAAGATCGTGATCTTGAAGATCACTTTTCAAGATCACTTTTTAAGATCACTTTTATATGAATTGAAAAAGTTGTACTCTTGTAGAGTAAACAAAAACAAATTATTTTGTTAATCACTCCTGAAAAGTATCACTCCTAATACTCCCCTGAGGGCTGAGGCAATACAAGCATCGCATCCTACCCATGTCACCTGATCTAAACCACGGGGATTGACGATTCCCCTTTCAGTTTTTCAGGTGGTAAACTTAAAACTTAGTATTATCATAACTTATCAGCAAAGAAAAAACTATTAAATGACCTACATATAGTTTTTAGTTCTATTTTTCTCAATTCTCATTTCACCAGGTCCATAACCCATATCAATGAATGGTCACAGGGTTGGCACTAGTGGGCCCAGCCCGAAAAAACCCACCTGGGTTTTTTCAAAAAAACCCACTTGAAAAAACCTACTATTTTACCCACTTATGGGTTTTTTCATGAAACTTAAGAAGTGCATATTATTTTTAAAAATTGTCATATAGGCGCCTATAATGATTTTACATGCAAAGCAAGCAAACATGAGTCAACAAATAGGCCTACAGGTATAACTCTTTGGGTGAGGTAGCAGGTTATAGAGTGTAGACATCAGCCAATCAGGGTGTTATCAGTGGCGGATTTAAGGTGCGCGGGGCCCTAGGCCGGTTGGAGTGCGGGGCCCCAAACTACGCAAAGCTAGCTTAATTAACTGAAATGAAGATTTACACCCCCATCCCGCAGTGGTGACCTTACGGGGCCCTCAAGTCAATGGGCGAGCGAAGCGTTAAAATAAATTTACTTTTTAAACAATATTCAATTTATTGATAATTAATTAGCCAAATGACCATTTCATAGTTGAACATTACACATTTGTTGTTTTGAAGCTTAACAATAAAAAATAACTATAATAATACACCATTAACAAAAAATAACTATAATAATACACCATTAACTAAAGAGAATACCACTTGACTGACATGCAAATGATGCAATGAGTGGGTTTTGTTTATTGCAGGCAATTTGTACGGTACACTTAACTATTTCTCAGTCAAAAAGATTTTTTTCTAGCCTTCTTACTTGCAAACTGTTTGATGACATCAGTAAAATCAAGCACCCTTAATTTCTCATGCTCAATGCTTAACAGGGTGAGTGAAGACAAACGGTCCTGCCCCATGGTGTTTCTTAGATAATTCTTGACTAGTTTCATCTTGGAGAATGATCGCTCCCCAGTGCAGTTTGTGACAAACATGCAGAGATAGAGTCGTAATACAATTTCAACATTAGCAAATGTTTCTACCATGTCATGTCTGTGAATTATCTCATACATTTCTAGTTCAGGACTTTTTGCAGCCTTTGCACCACCTGATGAAGGAGCACTTTCAGGTGAATCTCTTGGAATGGATTTCATAAGGTGTGCAAACTGCAAAAGCTCCGACTCCAATCCAGCCTCCAAGACCTTAGGATATGAAGACACAAGCTTTTCAGCAGATGCTTTAAGCTCAGTGTTCGTTTTGTTTGAGATTTCTGATAAAAACCCAAATTTCTCTCGAAGGTCGCTGTAAGCAGCAATGCGTTGTTGTAGGGCAGCACAGAGCTTGTCAATGATGGGCAAGAATGCAGTCACTCTAAACTTGTCTCTCCCTGTCAGCATAACATCCTCCGCGGAGTCTAGTTCATCGTGGTGACGCTTGCGCTTCGTAATACGCTGCGTGTCGGCGTAGTATGCATCATTACTCGTCACATCACAGGGATCACACTTAGCCATAGCTTTTGCTTCAAAGTCATCGAACTGGGATCTCAGGTCTTTAGCAAATTGTAAAAGAGACTCTATCAGTGTGACAGCTGTGTTGAGGGAGAGCCCAGATTTTTGCAGCTGGATACTGCTACTCTGAAACCTTTCCAATACTGTATCCCAAACTTCAAGAAGAATCACTGTTTCAAGTTTTTTCAAACCTTTGAGAAGACCACTTGCTTCAGCTCTTGTTTCAGCTGGCTGATTCTGATCTGAGAATAACTCTTCCAGAACAATGATGTTTTCTTTGTGTGCTCTACTGAGAGCAGCTACAGCATCTGCTCGTGCTGACCAACGAGTGTCTGAAAGTATTTTATCAACTTTCAACTTCTTATCTTTATTAGTCTCTAGTACCTCACGGTGTCTCCTCCAACGATAAGTAGATGCAACAAGAAAGGAGTACATATTTTGTACCAGAGCAAACAATGACACTGCAGCAGGACAGCTTTCTGCAGCACACTTAGCCACCAAGTTTAAGGAATGAGCCATACATGGTATGTACTCAGCTTCACTACACTCATTCTTGATTATCTGTTGGGTCCCCAGATATTTACCAGACATGTTGCTGGCATTGTCATAGGACTGTCCTCGGCAGTCGATAACTGGAATGTTCTTCTCTTTAAGAAAATCAAGAACAGTTGTAGCAATATCTCTTCCAGTGTGGCTTAGCATGGGAATAAACTGCAAAAACCTTTCAACTGGACCTGTAGTAGGCAGTACATAGCGGATTGTAAAAGTAAGTTGATCCATGTGTGAAACATCAGGTGTGGAGTCAACAGAAATTGAGAAGTACTTTGCTGTTTTTACTTCATCTGTTATTGAGGACATAACCTTTTCTGCCATTATTCCAATGACTTCCTCAGAAATGACATGGGACAAGTAGGAAGTATGACCACTACCTTTGTTTGCGTGTTTCTTGATATGTGCTGCCAAGAAACTGTCGTATGTGCTCAGCAGCTCTAGAATCCCAAGATAGTTTCCATTGTGTACTGATCCAATTACTTCATCTTTACCTCGAATGGCTAGCCCGCGTTCGCAAAGTAGCTTTAAAACATCTACACACCTCCTCAATACTGCTTGCCAGTACTCGCATTCACTTTCATATTGTTGTACTAGATTAGAGTCAATACGGGCACCCGCAGTCTTTCGATATATCATTTCGACCATACTTTTCCTGTGCTGATCTGACCTACTGTGAGATTCTATGACATACCTAGCGTTCTTCCAACCATTGAAACCAGTTGTGAATGAGCTTTCCACCTTTGACATAAGCTTGCAAGCAAAACAATACACTTTACCAGTTGTTTTAGAGTAACAGAGCCATTTAAGATTAATTTCTTGGCCAGATAATGAATGAGTTCGAGTGAATAATGTCTTTGTACAATGACGGGTTCTGTTTAGCTCTTTCACAGCTGACTCTTTGAAGTCACCATCACAGTGTCGACATTCTGCGCTTCCCTTTTTCAACCAATAGTCACACACATTTTCAGTAATTATTTTAGGCCATAATCCAAGATCCGTTTCAAATCCTTGTTCAGTACCGGTATTCATAACTTTCACTTCCTCTTGTGTCTCCTCACTGTCACTGTGTTCAGGTTCAATTGCGCTAACTACACTAGGTTCAGTACTAGTTGTGGCTTCTCCAGTTGTTTCAGGCGTAATTGGTGTCTCTACTGATTCAGATTCAGTTTGACCGGATTCAGTTTGAGTTTGTGATTTTGCAGATTCAGATACTGTTGGATATGTCAACCATTGAGTTATTTTTGGTAGTTTTTTTTACTCTTTGGTTTACGTCTGCCTTTTCTTGTCGTTTAACAGAGCCAGCTTTATACTTCCTCCCTTGATCACGATCACGACTTGTTGATTTCTCCATTGTGCCTCAGTGCAGCCTCACTGCCTTATCCTGAAACATAAAAACATAAAAAACAAACTATTTACACTTGACCCTCGGTTTAGTATTAATTAATACAGTTTAATTAATTAATTAAATACAGACACTAAACAGTTGTTCGGGTGAAAAAGTCGCTTTATGGGAAAAGTCGCCAGCCCCCACCAGTGGCGACTTTTTCCTTAAATATGTATAAAATGTATTTATTATGAAATCTAAGCTAAACTGACCTAACCTAGCCTAAGTACGTTTCATATAAAGAAATTAATTACATTAATTTAACATTTTTCAACTTATTTATGTTATTATAAAGCTGACTAAAACTCCCCCATCCCCATTTATTGACTGGCGACTTTTTCGAGATACGACTTTTACCATTACTTACCACTAAACACACTCACATGTGCACTCCACAGCGGCCTGAATAGAACTAAACTCCCGCCAGCAAAGAGAGTGATACCATAATTATCACTAATCATTAATCAATTGTATTATTTATAGTGGAATCCAACATTATAATTATATGTGAGGGCGCGGGGCCCTCACAGGCGCGGGGCCGTAGGCCATGGCCTACTCGGCCCCCCCTAAATCCGCCACTGGGTGTTATACATCCTGATTCTTCAGTCAACTGCATCTTCAAGGAATTTTCTACTTCTTCATGGATTGTATTTAAAAGTGGACCAGACAAATTTCGACGGGAAGGTGGAGTGTAGCCTGGTCTTAGAGTCTCTATCATTTCATTAAATACTTAGACTCTGCACATAGAAATGGAATATTATTTGCATAAAAGAATTTGGCTATTTTGTTATCAATGACATTTTTCTGCAAAGTTGTTGTTGTCATGCCAAAATCGCTTACTTTCTTTTGAATTTTTCTTTTTTTCATCTGTAATTGTGTCAGTGGTGGTGAGGATGAGTGGATCATCTGAGAGGTCTATGTCATGGCAGTATGAAGATGATGTACTGGCAGTATTGTCAGTTTTGTTTCTTGATTCCATGTGTTTCAAACATTTCATTAAATGCATTTTTATTCGCTCTATTTTATTACTTATTTCATTACTGCAATGTTTGCATCTAACTTTACTAGTCCAATCAATAATATTGACTTCACTCCATTCATGCCCTGGTTTTCTTCCTGATCAAAGGTCTTTGGCATTATTTAATGCAGTTATAACTTCAAACAGACTAATTCTGTAGGCTAGCAGTAAAGATAAATATGCTGTTGCCAGTTTGTTTTATTTAACTGTGAAATAAAAGAAAACATATTCAGTAATATGAATTAAATAGATATAACTAGCTGAATTAAGTTCCCTTTGGGAGCTGTAATTCATCTACTTCCAGCAGAAGACACAGGGGCCTGTCTTCCATAGGAAGTATAGCCTAACAAATAGGATAATTTACCACACCAAATTTAGTTCAAATTGGTCCATATTTTCCAAATTTTGTTGTGAAGCTCAATCTGAGAAAATAATAACTTTTTATGCTTAATTGCCTGGAAGGCAACCTTTTTGCTAAAAACAAGACAAATGTTATATTAATAGTGTATGGTACAATACAGTATTATTATAAAAATAAGAATAGGTAGGTCTAATATGAACTACCATATGGACATATGAAAAAACCCAATTTTACCCGGGTTTTTTCGGGTTTTAGGTGAAAAAACCCGAAAAAACCCACCTGGGGTGGGCTTTTTCAAAAAAGTGGGTTTCTTGCCAACCCTGAATGGTCAGCATATATAAATAAACATTTTTTACATAGAATTTAATTTTACAGTTTTACTGCAGTACGCAATTACTGACAATATAAGGGTAAAAACCGCAAGTTAAGAGTGTTAATTTAATGTTCAACCGCTGTAAACATTTGCTTTCAGCAAAACCAATTGTTCAAAGTTACCATCCGAGAGAGGACTTCGTTTGGGCTATGAACCATGCCAGCAAACGAAAACAACCGTTCCACTGGTGCAGAGGAAGGTAGCGTGGTGTTATACCTCTTGAAGATCTTCTTTATAGCAGGATACCTATCCAAAGAGTCGAGTGCCTTACTGGTGTCCTGCAAATAATTGAGGACTTCCAAGTCTTCCTTGTTGTTAGGAGCAGAGAATGAGCCGTCCATAGTTCTGAAGAAATCGTCTTCAGATGATGAGTCTGAGTTCACCGAACTATTACCACTGCTGTCAGAATTACAATTTCTTACAGCCATTTGCAGCTTGTCTTTTACTTGAGACTTGATTGCTTCATGATCGCCGAAATTAGGCCCTTGCAACAATGATATCCATCTAAGTTTGAAATACGGATGAGATACTGAGGCCAAAACGGCATCAGTTACCTCGGGGCTCAACGACAAAAAATGACCAAATCTGGCATTGAAGCCAGAGACGACTGCTGCCAGTAATGGTATGCAGTGTCTCAAGCGCAGGTCGTTTGGTTGGATAGGCTCCAATCTTGCGAGGGCATCTTTGAGTCACTAGGACTGTTGGAAGAAGACAACCGTAGTAGCATTCTTTCTCTGCCTGTAATTTGTTGAGGGCTGCTGCAATTGGTTTTAGAACAGACAAATATTCTGAAATAAATTCCAATTCATTGTCTTTGAGGATGGGTAGATTCAGTTCTTCAAGAGCTACATTCACGTCGTTCTTATGTTTATATATTTGGCTTAATGAGTCGTACATTGAGTTCCATCGGGTGACGCATGGGTACCTAAATTGGACGCCAGTTATTTCCTGTATTTTTTCTGCTGACTTGGGTTTACCAGCAGCATTCCACAGCGCCGAACATTTTCCCATTGCAGAATGCTTTATCTTCTTTAGTCCAGGTGAATTCAGTCCTTTATCTGCATCAGTTGTTGCTACCAAGTTCAATGTGTGGGAGGCACATCGAGTTCATAAACGAGCGTAATAGAGCGTATAGACTTAACAAGCGCAATGGCCAGGTAGCTAACTTTAATAGATATATCGAGCTTAGACGTCAGGTTAAAAGATCAGTTAGGAATGCCAAGCGTAATTTAGAGATAGTTATAGCTGCGGATAGTAAACATAATCCAAAAAAGTTTTTTGAATACGTAAATAATCGTAAGCCGGTAAAGGATAACATAGGCCCTCTAGTGGATGTAAATGGCGCTTTGGCTTCTGACGCTCAGGCGATGGCGGGTATTTTCAATAACTTTTTTGCGACAGTTTTTACCGTAGAGGACGTAAATAATGTCCCCGACGTTGACGATATCGTTCCATTTAGTAGCGAGACTATTTTAGATGAAATAACTGTTTACGAGGCTGAGATTGCGCATTATATCGATAGCTAAAAGTTAGCAAGGCTCCAGGCCCTGACGCTTTTTATCCTAGACATTTGAAAGATTTGAAAGACGTTATCGTAGGCCCCTTAGCGAAGATTTTTAATCAGTCACTCGAAACGGGGATTATTCCTGAAGACTTCAAATTAGCTAACGTCACGCCTATTTTTAAAAAAGGCGATCGCGCGGTAGCTAGCAATTATAGGCCCATTAGCTTAACGTCAATTGTCGGTAAACTTTTGGAATCTGTAGTTAGGGATCGTATTATCGATCACTTAGAAAGTAGGGGTTTGATTAATAGTAGTCAGCACGGGTTTCGACGCCATAGGTCTTGTTTAACTAATTTGTTAGAATTTTATAACGAAATAGTGCGCGAATACGATAGGCATAGGGCAGCTGACGTTATTTATTTAGATTTTAAAAAGGCGTTCGATACAGTTCCGCATAGGAGACTAATTGCGAAGGTTAAAGCGCACGGTATACGCGGTCAGGTAGCTAACTGGTTAGAAGAATGGCTTCGTGCTAGGAGGCAGAGGGTCGTAGTTAATGGTAGTGAATCGGGGTGGTTAGATGTAGGTAGTGGTGTCCCACAGGGTTCAGTGTTAGGCCCATTGTTATTCGTAATTTACATTAACGACATAGATGTAGGATTGACTAGTAACGTGTCAAAATTCGCGGACGATACTAAAATAGGCGGTAAGGTTGTTAACGAGGACGATAGAAATAGGATCCAAGACGATGTAGATAGGATTATGGAGTGGACGGATAAGTGGCAGATGCAATTTAACGTAGATAAATGTAAAGTTTTGCATATAGGTTCTCGCAACAATAATTACGCGTACACGATGAATGATAGGGAGTTAGCGAGCGTTGACGAGGAAGTAGATTTAGGCGTACGCGTAACAAGATTTAAAGGTTAGGAACCAGTGCCTGGAGTCTTGCGCAAAAGCTAATAGGATGTTAGGCTTCATAGCGCGTAATTTCGAATTTAAATCGAAGGATATTATATTGCCCCTTACAAGTCCCTAGTCAGGCCTCATTTAGAATATGCCGTTCAGTTTTGGTGCCCGTACTTGCGTGAGGATATTGATAGGTTAGAAAGGGTTCAGCGTCGTGCCACGAAACTTATTCCGTCATTGCGCAATAAGCCTTATGAAGATAGGATTAAAGAGTTAGACTTGTATTCACTCAAAACTAGAAGATTAAGGGGGGAGCTTATTGAAGTTTTCAAAATCGTTAATAACATCGATAACGTAAATTTTGATAAATTGTTCACTTTCGATAATAGTAATACTCGCAATAACGGATTTAAGTTGCGTGGCAGACGTTTCATTACTAATATCGCTAAAAACTTCTTTACGTTTAAAGTAATTGATAAATGGAATAATCTTCCCGCGTCAGTCGTTCATTCTACCAGCGTTAATATGTTTAAGAACCGTCTTGACAGACATTTTAAAAATATTAGCGTTGTTTAATTAAAAAAAAAGTTAAACAACAGGAGCTCTGGTGGTGGTGCTCGAGGATGAGTCTGTTGACGATGAATGCCAGCTTGTGACATGCCAGCGTGTGATGCCAGCAATAAAATTATTAAAAAAAAAAAAAAAAAAAAAAATTAGACTAACATGAACGTAGATGTAGCTCGTAGCGTAAACTAACCCACTTTTTGTTTAACTGTACCTACTCTTTTTTTTTTTTTCTTATCTCCTTACTTTGCATGTCTGTAACTCTCTCTACTTGCATGTTTGTAGTTTGCATGGTATGGCAGTGAGTTAAGACTGTGTTGCATGGTTTGTAAGCGTTCTTATTTTACTTCTTTTCATCTTTCACCCCTCTCCTATTCTCTCCGACTATTTTCTGACTTGTCGGCAGTGGCCGGCGGATGATGATGGTGAACTTTTTCCTCTTTTTCTGAATGAATGTTAACCCACGAGTGATAGGTGTTGCTCCTTATTTAACCCCTTCCTCTCTTCTCTTAACCCCCTACTCTTTCCTTTCTCTCGGGCTAGCCTTAGAGTGGATCTTAGGGTCTTTGTTAGCCTTAGCTTCTGTAGATCTGTAGATCAGATAGTCGTCAGTACGATTCTGAACACGAACACCGAACTCTTTAAAGCATTTCACCATGTTCGATGCATTGTCGGTGACTTTAGATACAACTTTTCTATAAGATAAACCATGCTCCGAGTTGATCCTGTCCAATATTCCAGCAATTTTATCAAAGCTATGTGTTCCACGAAATCTTCGGCATGCCAGTGCAGCTGATCCTCGCGACAAGTCATCATTGATCTGTAATGTAAGAATATAAAATCAATGTTTGTATGAACATTTTTTTAAGCTTAATTTAATAATATTGGTTAGACACGCACCAGCTAAACTGCGCCACCAAACATTGAAGAGAAGAACTATGTGATAAAAGGAGGCAATTCAGCGATGAGTCGCCTACCATACCACCACACAGTGGCCCATCCCATAAGAGCAAAATGTGGAAGAGTCCATATTCACAGCCTGTGAATATGGACTCTTCCACATTTTGCTGTGAATCAGACACAATGACAGATGACAGAATCAGTGAATTAGTGTGAAATTACTGTGAATCACAGCAAAATGAAGACTCACCAAATTAATGAATGAGGAACACATGTCGAATAATTGAAAAGATTATACTATAAGTCTATCAGACTATCAGTCTATCACCAATGGTCAATTTATCAATTATATAAAAATAATACACTAAATCAATAGCATACCCAATGCGCAGTGACTCCCATGAAACTGCGGTGATTAGTTGACCATATGTCGCATGTAACACACACATGGTCAACTGCTGCCAGTTTTGCTTGTATGTCTTCCTTCATTGTACTGGTTGTTGTTGCAAGAGATCTAGCCAGGGTGCGTCTAGATGGCACCTGAACAGCCGGGTTGACGTCTGAAAAAAATATTTAAAAATTAAAACAAATACAATAGATTAGCTATGGAAAAAATATCAAAATATTTAGCTAGGCTAGCGATAGTCTAATGTTCATACAAATAATATGATTAATTATTTTAATCAGATATTAGCTATGGAAAAAATAGCAAAATATTTGAGTTATACTAACATGAAAGAAGATCCTTAAATTCATGTAGTTCAACTAGGCTCAATGGTAGGAGCCCATTAGCCACAAGCGAGAGAATCTTCTTTTCAAGGATATCCTTGCATATTGGTGGTCCTGGTTTTTGCTTGGAAATGTGGAACATGCTTAGTGTTGACTGCTTGGCAATTTTGGCAGGGCCAGCATTGCTGCCGCTGGCATCTTCTTCTTTAGCTGGACGCTTGCGAGATTTCTTCTCCGATTCATATTCACCCAAAAGATCCGAATGTAGTTTCTGCACAAGAAAATAAATTATTATCATGCGGAGAGACTTCTTGAACACCCTGTATAATATTTATCAGAGTATCAAACTTCTAGTTGAAATTAATACTTAACAAGATTCTAAAATTTTGTTATCTTTAACTAAAATTATTTTCACCATGATCAGTGCATTTTTATCCTATGTTAAATTGAAAGCCGAATTTCGTCCTTCAGTAACTAAATAGGAGAAATTACAGACATGGATCAGACAGAGAGAAAGACAGATACACCTGGCGTTTTATTATAGTTGGATATCGGCAGTTTTTAATGTAGTTACTAGTCCATAATCTATTAATATCTGAAGTGCACAATATATTCAAATGGACGTCTATGTAAATGTAGCATTAGTCTTGTATGGCACCAGTCACTTAAAATATGACTTGAACCATTATGTTAATGTTGCTACTTACTACTTAGTTACTAAGTAGTACTAACCCTGAGGTGCCTCAGAAGATTGCTTGTTGAGTCGAGGCCAGCAGACAGAATTGTAGTTTTCTTTGTACACTGCCTACAAATAACTTTGATACTGTTTCCAGTTTTTTCGACAATTTGAAAATATTTTCCGTTCAATAGCACAGATTGATCCTTATTACCAACATTGTTATCTAAATATATTGAATACTGTTCTGGTGACAACCTAGAATATTTGGTTCCCTTGGGAGCCTGTTGAAGTTGTAAAATTGCACTCATTATTAAAAAATTCAATCTGTAAATAAAATATGTTTAGAATTAATTTATTATGAATATGGACCTATAGGCTATATTTTATGCCTATATATAATAATATATTAACCCTTTCAGTCACTGGGTACCCAATTTGGTAGCTGAAAAATAAACCATATTGGTTCTTATATACCCACACATAAAGGCAAATTTCTTTTTTACCCTATGTCATAAGTCATGATCGAAGGGGTTAATATAACACTTTTAACATAATTGCACAGTAAATTACACTTTTTACGAGCCTAAATTCCACAGCAACTACACCTTCCATGAGCCCACGCATGACGCAAGTCACCCAACTAACAGAAAACAAACAGTCGGTGTTGAACAAAGTTGCCACCAGATGTCGCTTGGACAAAAAACAAATGACATTCGCATAGCGGCATATTTAAGAATCTGAAATTAAAAGTGATCTTGAAGTCTAAAGTGATCTTCAAGATCAAGATCACAAGAAATAAAGTGATCTTAGATCAAGATCACCATAATAAAAGTGATCTTCAAGATCAGATCACGATCTTGATCTTCAAGATCACGATCTGATCTTGAAGATCAAGATCGTGCCCATCTCTGGCAGCGGGGCCCTAAGCGGCCGCTTAATCTGCTTATGCCAGGAAACGGCCCTGGTGATAGGTATGATCTTCCAGTCCTAAATCCATGCTGGCTCGGGTTGAATAATTCTTTACTTGTAGATAGTAAGTAATTTTTCTTTAATTACACGCTCGAAGCACCTTACAAGGTCGGAGGTGACAGCTACTGGCCGATAGTTCTTGGGTATTGCGCTGTTGACATACCTTGAATAAGGTAATGCTCACGTTCTTTAATGGGAGTGGATTTGGCCTGTGTTGAGTAAATTCTTCCAGAGTAAGTTTAGCGGCTTCGCTATTTTTTTTGTATTTCTTGAGAAACATGGCACTTCACGTGTCTGAACCTGGCAAATCCACAAGGAAAAAGAAAAAGGTGTACTGCTGAATACACGAAAGGCCTTGAAATAATTTTTTCTTCTTCCTCGTGGGTTTGCATCATTCATTTATTCATTTCACGTGTTTAAGTGTGCAGTTCATATACCTTTCGACCTTTCAAATGTTTCGTGCGATGATGCCTCATTTCACAGAGGTCAAGCTTGTTGCCCCTCCTCTTGAGTTGGTGTGGTGAAGTAGAGTTGATTTCTTGTGCTCTCCACTTCACATAGCCAGGTAACCCCGGCTCATCTGGAATTATTCTGAGCCAGATGTGTAGTCTTCTTTTGAAGATATCCACCACTACACCACTCGTGTTCCTTAGTTCCTTGGCTAGCTGGATGAACAGTCTTGTTCCTCTCACAACAAAACTATTTTCCTTCAGGGTTGAGAATGTTCCCTGTCTAGCCTTTAATCTGGGAACACGACACACAAAAGTATAAAATACAAAAAAAAAAAAAAGGTCCGCAAAAGCACTCCGAGTCCACGTGTCGCAGAGCTGGGACTGGTTTCAGCCAGTGGAGGGAGAGTGCTAACATTCAAAGCTGAATAGCCTACTCATAATGGTATTATTAAGTGAAGTACAATTCATGCTTTGCATGCCAGCTTTACTGATTGAATCAGTGTTGGTTTGATGGTACTGGTTGAGTTGGTACTGTACTGGTTGACTTAGCACTGGTTGAGTTGAAATGGAACCGGTTTTTACATTCGCGGCTGGGAGGCAAGTTTGGACATGTATCATAACCACAGACAGCGGTATTAATAATAGTAGTAATAATAATAATAATAATAATAAGTGTTTATTTCTGGTAAAAAAAAATTTAAAATTTGATTTATTGATAAAAACTGGTACATATAGAAACAAATTGATACATTCATGCTAATATAGCGAATGTATCAAAAGAAGTGTATTAAGTAAAATTGTGGTAAAAATATAGAAATATTATGTGCATTGCCACAAGCTTTAACCAATTGAGCCAACGGCCTAGCAGTTAACCACTGCCTTAATTAAGTGTGCTATGTAAACTATTGTGGTTGTGACAGATTGTAATGTATTCACATCGTTAGTGAATGACAAATATTTAAATAACCACTATTATAATTTTGATGCCGAAAATTCATTTCGTTTCTGCTATTTGTCGAGTCTAATTTAATTTAAGTAATTCTGTTTAATTATATAAAGGGATAGGCCCATCCTCTAGTTTTATTAGTATTTGTTTATTAGTGTTTCACTCAGAACTTGTAGGAAGATAAAATACATCTTCCTTGCTTAAAGCGAGGCTAGTAACTAAATAGCTCCTTCCCGTCTTCCAATGTTTCTCAGTGTTGGGACTGCAAATTTCCTCTGCTGTCAGTCTTCAAGTTTCCGTTACTTTCCTGTCTCAAATTTCCCACGAGTCGTTGCGATGGAAAACTTTGATACCGAAAAATGCGCTCTTACTTCTTGTTATGTAGGCCCAATGGCTACATATTTTGTTCTGCCCATGGCAATTTCCCCATTTCTAATAGGCTTTATCGCAAATCCCGAGGCAATGTAATTATTTAATACAGTAAATTAATATTTTGTATTTATTTATGAAATAAAGGTACTATATACAGTACCCAAAGGTGGGCACCCGGGCCTCAAAAAGGACCGACGGTCCCGGTCCCGGTCCTTGCCTCAAACTGGACCGACGGTCCCGGTCCTTTCTGAAGATAGGACCTAGGAACGACTCGGTCCTCGGTCCTTATATATAATATAAGTGAAAAATTTGATAAAAATGAAATTAAAGACACCGGAAATCTTTAATTTTATTAACGTAAATTATAATTAATACAATACATAAATGATGAAAAAAAGTTAAGTTAAATGCTTGAGTTTCCCTTCAAGAAGACTAGCATTTTAAAATGGCTGTCACTGAGCCCTGACCTTTTCGGCTTGAGGACGTCCTTCCCCAAAGAGAAGAGCCTCTCCACGGCGGCACTGGATGGGATAGGCGTGTTAAACTTGATGAACAAGTCCTTCAACGCCGGGCTGGGGAACGAGTCCTTGTTGAAGATGAAGGGTTTCACAGGCCTCTCGCTGTGAAATGTCTCCACCAACTTGGCCCCGGTCTCCTTCGTCTTCTCCCCGCCCTCGTAGAGAGCCTCAAAGAAGTCGTCATTGTCCTGGTCATTCTCACCCTCGCTGCTGCTGGTGTCCAAACACACTAAAATCACTAAAAAAGACCGTCCGGAATTGCTTAAAAATGGACCGTCGCTCCTCATTTCATCACTGAGAAAAGGACCGACTTTCCCGCTCACGGTCCTTAAAAAGGACCGAGTTCCTGGAACTCGGTCCTGCCCACCTTTGACAGTACCATATTGTAGGCACTTTTTTAGGGCTAGAGTTAAATTAGGCTTTGCTGTGGACTGTATTGTAAACTGTATGACAGGCGTGTAAAGTTTATTCATAGAGTGGGTGGGGGCGTTTTTGCGGGCATTCGCCTTTGGCCCTCCTCCTTGCATAAAAAAATTATTAGGTGATTTCTATGTCTGTGTGTGCATAGAGTAATTGTAGAGCTAGTTCATATATTCTCCTCTTTCCTCTAAAATCTCCTTGGCTGCTTTTCCAGGGTCAAAGTATTTTTTTCAACCTTTTCTCTTGCAACAAATTGCAAACTTCAATGTTCATACAATATTTTGATCGTTTCAAAATGGTTACTATATAGTAACCATTTTGAAACGATCAAATATTGTATGAACATTGAAATTCAACTGAAAATACTTTCATTAACAATTTGTATGGAAAAAAAATAACTTCCATTATTCGGCCAAACACGATTCATAGAAGCGAGAACGTTACCAATTTTTTTGTGCAACGTTATATATAATAATTATGTATTTACTTCACCATTTGTTTTTAATTAAAATGTGTCAACACCGTCGATAAAAGCGTTCTCATATTTTACTTCTAATGTAAGTAATTATATGGGTTCAAATTCATATTCGACTCATTTTAAATGTTTTCTTTGGTATACACACACACTATACTAAAAAATTTTAGGTTATAGAGCAGTATCCCAGATATATTTGTTTTCTATATAGCCTTTACAGAAAATGAAATATTTAAGGAACAACTCTTTTATTCCCATATGTAGTTTAATGTCCATCAAAATTAATTTGACTGCTGGACGTCATTTCCAGTTATTAATTGTGTTCCTATTTGACATATAAACAGCTTCGCTCATTTTTAGCGAATTAATTAATATGTAGCAATAAAGTTGCTGAAGACTGTGTATGTTTTATCTAAGAAAATCGAATATACACAATCTTCAGGCCCGTAGCCAAGGAAGGGGGGATCGGGGGTCGAACGACCCCCATTGACAGAGAAGGTCCACTTTTGTAACGACAGTTATAACTTATGATGTGATATTATAATATATAACATCATTTTGTAAATAAACACCAACTAGTCTCGTGTTTAACTATTATTTATAAATTTATTTACAATTTCTATTTACCAAAATCACCTTAATCATGACATTTTAAAAGGCTATTCAGAATTTACTGGTAATTTTATTTTATAAAAATAAAACATTGTCCAATTATTAACTTTCATCAAAGGATACCCTAAAAATGTCTATTTTTATTTGCTTGTTATTTCATACTGAATGTATGTTTCATTATTGCGGTTTCTTCTTCAAAAAGGTAATAATAGGTTGGGGTTTTTATTCGGCCTATATTTATGCGCATATATCAATACATTTCTAATCTCTCGTTACTTAATAACTAATAAATATTATATATTAAAGCCGTTTGACACCATTTCATACGTAAAGCAATAACTTTCGGAGAAATTAGGAAAAGATGATACTGCTACCAATAGACTATAGGCTAGTAAGGCCAAAGAAGACTTGTATTGGTTAATATTCGTCTTTTCACCCACTCACGCGCGGTTAAAACAGTACAATATATTGAATTGCCATTCAAAACTGACTAAGAAAATATATATCTTATGTTGTGCAAATTTGTTCAAATGTACTTTTTTTAATAAAATATATTTTCTGTTTTGGCTATAATGTACTTTTTTTCATAAAATATTTTTCCTGATTGGGCTATTTCTTCGCTACTCTGCGACTTAATTAGTTTGTTGGTTTTAGTTCTGTCTATTTTTTTTCTAATTGGATTCAGTTTGGCGGTGTTTGTGATAGAATTATGACGTGCCGTTCGTGTGATTTCGACTTTGAGAACTTGAATCGTCATGTGCCCTAGATGAAGACAAAGGAGTGGATGTTTTTATCAATTACAGCGTTATTCTCTCATCCTTAACTTGCCCGAAATGTGACAGTGAGTGCCTAATACGAAAAGATCAGAAGATATTTAGGTGAAATAACCAATATTAACCTGTTAGGTCAACTGAATGCCTGGTTAGGTTAATTGAATGCCAGGTTAGGTCAACTGTACGCCCTTGATGATTGGTTAGGTTAAGTTGTGATATTTTCGTTAGTTTAAACGAAAATGACGAGAGCAAACTTTTCTGGTTAATTTTGAGGTGTTTTGTACGAAACTGCCATCCATTTCCTGACAGATTCGTGCAAAACACTTAAGGCTAAGTCTTGACTAAGCCTAAGGGCCTACTCTACACGGAACAATATGGCTGAAACCTCAAGCAGTGATGCCGCGTTTGAAGCTGGAACAGAAAATCAAGCTCGTTGACTAGTTTCATGAGACAAATTCTGTGACGCAGGTGCGGAGGAACTTTTGCAGAGAATATGGATGCAGAGATCCACACGATAGAAAGACAGTATCTACGAATTGTTAGAAAATTTCAAACAAAAGGAAATGTAAGCAATCAACATAAGGGTAATAGTGGTAGGTGACGAGGTCACGACGGTAAGTCATTCACAGTGGTTTCAGCAGGATGGAGTACCTTCACACACTGCTTGTGAAACTCGCAACTTTTTGAGGAAGCATTTTCCGGGCGACTAAGCTCCCTTTATGAGCCAGTGGAATGGCCCCCAAACTCACCTGACCTTACACCCCCTGACTTTTTTTTTTGTGGGGTTACATAAATGATAGGATCTATTCTACCAAGCCTAAGACAATTCAAGGCCTAAAGACCAGTCTATAAGGTGATCAACAACATTCCAGTTGATCTATTTCCAAAAATAATGTCAAACATTTGTGTAAAGTTAAATATTGTGTTAGAAAAATGACGAAAACATTGCTCATTAACAAACTCCAATGGTTTTTTTTTAGTTTAGAACATTTATTTAGGAATATGGACCCGGTATATATATACACACACTGCATATATAATTTTTATACACACACACACACACACACACACACACACACACACACACACACGAGTCTCTCTCTCTCTCTCTCTCTACACACACACACACACACACACACACACACACATACACATATATACACATTATGTGAGTGCCTTTTGAGTCAAGACGTTTACTGAGAAGAGAAATTGGCATTTGAAATAGTAAAATAAGGATTGATCGTTACTAAATTGAGAAAGATAAAGGAGGAAATTCCCGAGAGAGAGAGAGAGAGAGAGAGGAGAGAGAGAGAGAGAGAGAGAGAGAGAGAGAGAGAGAGAGAGAGGTCTTTTACCCATACATTTTGCATATATTATATATATATATATATATATATATTGGAGCTACAGTTTCAATACATTTCTCAAGTGCTTATCGAATAGCAATATAAAAGATCACCCTTAAAAAGTTTTTCCCTGCCTGTACAATATTCTTAATGAGATCCAAATTTGAAGAAGTTCCTCGATAAACACGAACAAAAGCAGTTTCGTCAGAGTTTATTGCAGACTCCATACATTTTCGTTCCCAGCAGAAATCTATACTGAAGAAGGTTTTCCAAGTACCAGTGTCAAGTTACGACAAGAGACGCCTTTTGCGTCAAGGAACGTTTATCACCAAGATTTGACACCACGGTCAACTTCGTGAAAACACTCCCACGATATGTTCAGCAGATTTCAAAAAAATTTATCTGAAAGAGCGACCATTAAAATCAACCAAGACCTTCACCGAGGAATTTTGAAGCAACCAAACCGCGGGAAAGGCAACTATAAATAATGGAATCGACCTAGTTTCGTTTTTCGCGAGATTTAATAGTTGAAATTTTACGCCAGTCTTCGATCAGTGGTACTGTGGAAAGTATCTCTCGGTTATTACCATACAATTCTTCGCTTCTTTCAAAGAAAGTTTTCCTCCAATCGTTGTTTGGAGCTCACGTTCGCGTATAGGCCCGCCCTCGCTCAGTCCCATCCAAAAGTACCATTATAAAGAATCTTTCGCTCACTTCTAAACAATCCGGGTTTTTTGGGCGTCTGCACATACAGCTTGTATTGTGTGTCGTTCATGGAGCTACCAATTTAAATAAACAATCAATTGTTGTATTTGACATTGTGCATTCATATTACCAATTAATTCATACATATTAAGCATTATGTAACTAACATTGATTTATTTATAATCATTTGCATTATTATGTTATGTACCATACTTTATCGATCATTGCAATATAAGTTTGTTGATTAAAAGGAAAAAACACGCAGTTTTTCCTTTCCTTGATTGTTGATATAAATCAATGATGACCCAAAATACTAATTAATTATTTAAATTACCGCAGTATATTTCCAAATTAATAACCTATACAATTGAGCAATACACACACACACACACACACACACACACCCCATTAATCTCATTGAAGTTCCGTGTGTTGTCCCTCTTCACAAGAAGGTCGAGCTGGTGGCCCCGCCTCTTGGCCTGGCTTGGTGGAGGAGCGAGTTGCTCTCTTGCGCTCTCCACCGCACATAGCCAGGTACACCCGTCTCATCTGGTACCGTTCTGAGCCAGGCAGCTAGTCTTCTTTTGAAGACGTCACCTTTGACCCCTGTAACGTTTCTGAGGTCCTTTTGAAGGTGATTAAAAGTCTTGACCCCCTGACAACCAAGCTATTTTCCTTCAATGTTGAAGATGTCCCTTGTCGGGCCTTTAATTTGGGAACACACATTCTGCCTTTCCTATTTTCCAGCGTTGTTTGTGTGGTAATTGGGTTTAGTTTGAGGTTTGGTACCAGGTTTTCGATCATTTTCCATATGTAAATTATGGTGTACCTCTCTCTTCTTTCCAGGGAGTACAGATTTAGTTTACGTAGTCTTTCCCAGTAGTTGAGTTCTTTGCAGCTGTTAATCTTAGCTGTGAAATATCTCTGAGTTTCTTCTAGTTTATTAGTTTCTTCCTTTTTATATGGGGACGTCAAGACTGAGCAGTATTCAAGTTTTGGTATGATCAGCTTTTTCAGCAGGAATCATTACTGTCTTGCCCTTCTTTTGAACGTTCTTAGTACCTGTCCCGCGACTCATTTTGCTTTGTTTATCGCTATCTGATTTTGTGTTTCGAATTTCGCATCATCGATCATTACTAACCCCAAATCGATCGCTTTCGTGATTCTCTGAATTTCCTGTCTATCTGGAGTATAATATGCAGTCTAAGTTCCTCATTTCTATCATATCTCAAGAGCTGAAATTTCTCAGTGTTAAATGTCATGTGTTGTCTTCTGACCATTTGCATATTCTGTTCGTGTCCCTCTGCAAGGCCTCCACCTCTTCTTCATCGTTCACTTTTTGCTGATCTTTGTATCGTCTGTAAAGGATGTTACTGTTCTTTTGCTGTTTACTCCACTGTCTATGTCTGTTAGCATGATAATGAACAGGAGTGGGGCCAGTACTGTACCTTGTGGTACTGAGCTGCGTACTTCCGATTCTGATGATGATATACTTTGAATTTTGACGACCTGTAGACGTTCTCTGAGGAAGTTGTAGATCCATTTTCCCACTTTGCCTGTTATTCCCATATGTTTCATTTTGTGTACTTTTATACAGTACCATAATCACATTTGTCGAAAGCTTTAGCAAAATCCGTATATATGACATTGTAGTTTTCATTGCCTTCCAGTGGATCTAGGATATTGTTATAGTGCTCTATAAGTTGTGATAGGTATGATCTTCCTGATCGGAATCCATGCTGATTTTCGTTGTATCTTTCCAGTATCTCCAAGAAGTCATAGATTTTCTCTCTAACTATTTTTTCAAATACTTTGGTGAGGTGGATCGTCAATAACACTAGTCTCTAGTTTTTTGCTCGAGATCTATCCGTTCCTTTATATATAGGGACAATGTTTACTCTTTTCGAGATGCTCGGTATTTCCCCCAGTGTGTAGGGATCTTCTCCATATCCAGTATAAGGGTGTAGCTATTTCATTTTTACAGTTTTTAATCAATAATGCGTTCCATTTGTTCGGACCTGCAGCTGAATGTGATTTCATTTGTCCTATAGCTCTCGCTACATCATGTCGGGTAAAATCGAAGTCTGTTATACAATCTCCTTGCAATTTCTCTTCAAATACTGCATCTCTGTCCGATATTGCTTTGTCACTTTTTGGGATACTGAAGACTGATTCATACTGGGCTCTCAATGTTTCAGATATTTCTTTTAGATCGTCCGTTAGTTCATTATTTCCTTTCCTTTAGGGCCAGATTTAAAATTAAACTATTTCATTATGTGACTTAAATATTTATTTCATCATTCACTTACTGACAATTCTTTTTTTAACAAATAATTACAGTGAAAAACATTTTAAAAATCTACATTCATTTAATTTGCCGTTAAATGAAGCAAATTGGCTGATGAAAGATGTATTAACAAGTTACAAACACGAAAGCCTAAACTACTGAGGTGATACCACTACACCAGTGTTTCTCAAACGGTGGGTCGCGACCCCCGGGTCGTAGTTTGTTTACCCCTGTAGAGTGTAGGATGGTAAGTGGTCGCGCCGATCTAAGACCCTGATTCGGGGGTCGTGGACCAAATCCGGCTGAGAAACACTGTACTACACCATCCAGGAAGCCTAGAAATTTCGTTTGAAGTGAGCTTCAGAGAAGAGCTCATTTCATTATAGGCTTTAGCAGAAATATTTCAGTTAACCCTCCAATTATTTTTATTATAGAGAACTGCAATAATTGTAGATTGATTTTGTATTTGTGTGCCTCGGTGGTGATGAGCCTTGATGGTGTCGTGGTTAGCATTGCTGACTACGAATCCACTGTCCCCGGGTCCGATTCCCGTCGATGGCAAGCGGCGCTCAGCTCACCCAGCTGTTCATCCTTCCATACAAAAAATTGATTGATAGATAAATTGGTACGCTGGGCTCTGGTAGTGAGATTGAGTCCAGGCGAGGACTTTGTAATTTCTGACCACCTGTCTTGAGTCGTAGTTCGGATTCCACGTTAAGCTGCAGGTCTATAGTAAGGCAAGAAACTTGACTTTTATCAGAATGAACAATTCGGGGAAGCAAAACTAAAGTTACTAAAGTATATCTATATATAAATTTTATACCAAACTGAATTTTTAAAAATGGGAAAATAGATACTGATTTTCTAATTCACTTTTTCTAATATATTTTTTTGAGTGGAGACTATTATAAAATGTCTACTTAATTATTATAATGAAAATTTGAATTTTGTATTCAATTTTTTTTTCAGAAAGACGGAATTTCAGAAGTTAAAAAAAAGAATGTCACTAATTAACTTGTGGTCTTTCTTATTTAATTGGAGTGATAAGAAATTAATCCTATATTTTTTTTGATTAATCCTAATTTGATTTCATACCAACGTCATTTTCGTGTTTTTTTTTTTTTAATGGAATCTGGATAGATTCATTATTTAATGAGTGTGTATTTGCCTAGTGCGGGGTTTCTCTCGGGGTGACGTCCTTCCCGGTGGTTACCGCGAATGTTGTTAATCTTTTAGTAAACCATTCGTGGGTGGTGGGTTGTGAAGTAATATTAATGCACGTCTGGTAGCGCGGACACGATAATGTTTTTTAAACCATTTGTACTCACACCAACCTCGGCTAAGTGACACTGATTATCGTAACATTTTAAAATATAGCTTCACCTGTTTTTTTTATAAAACACGACATAGTTTTAATATTTTAATATCATGTTTGTTTACAGAATGAACTAACTTACGTTTACATTATGTAATTAATAAAGGGAATAGGTCTTGATTGGAATTGAAATAGGCCGAAGGAAATGGAAAGGATGGCCTAAAACGGAACAAGAATAGACCTGGCTTGGGAGTAGGGTCGAAAAGAACTCCTTTTGCAACCCCTAGGAAGGAATCAAATTAACTTTACCGGCCTTTGAAAGTAAGCTCCATTTCCCACGGGATGGAAAGAGATATTAAAATAAAAATGACAAGGAAGGAAAAATATGATCTTCTGATTGACTGTGTACGACCCTGTCTCTATGACAAACTGTTCTCCACTGACTTCTTGATTTGCGCTGCACTCTTTTATCCTTTTGCCTCAAATATTTATTTTTATCGCACTGGGAAAGACCTTTATTCTTTTTTCCACTTGATCCTGGAACTTACAAACAACGTTGAGTATATCATGAGTTTTACAAATCCCTAACTTTTTTATATTAATTAATTAACTTATGTAACCTATTTGACATTATTAAATTATTTATTTAATTATATATTTCAAACACTATTTGAACACGAAGATTATTTACGAATACATGATTTGTTGAAATATGTGTGGCATCACGTGACTGGTATTCCCGCATCACTGGTTGAACAGAACAACGTCGCATGTTTCCGTATAAACAAGTTCAGACCTGTTTGGATGTTTTCATTCAGGCAGTCTCGTAGTTTTTTCTGGGATTTACCTGAGGCCTATTCTGAATTTATAACCTAACCTAAATTTACTATATTTTATATTATTAATAAATCCGCAAATTTTTCAATCCCAACATATTCATTTTATCTATGGTTGTCGGTTACTGTGTAGAACCCCGCTCGCAGTTATTTTATAGTATATTCGCTTATAATTATCTTATCCTCATGTATTGACTTCATTTATTGTTGTGGCTTGTTCTTTTCTTCGGAATGTTTACTAATATACGTCGTTTGGGACGACCACTGCGGTTATGTTTGTCGCTGCGAAGGTGCACTAAGAACTCGTACGAATTTCCACGTTGACGACCCAGACAAATATTGATCACACTCAAGCTCAGATTGAGGTAAAAGGGTTTGGTTTGTGCATGCAGTATGTTGACAGGAATAGATAAATCAGCGAACCCCAACCTCCTGGGCGACGTCGTGACCAGTGTCGTAACACCGCTTCCCGCCGATCAGCGAAGTTAAGCGACATTCAGTCTGGGTACTAGTTGGATGGGAGACCGTTCTCTTGGCCCAGATTATGTAGCGTTCGATTAGTTTTATCCTTTATTGCAAAGAAATCTTTGTTAGAGAAAATGAGCTCCCTCTACTGAGCATCTGAAGGTCATTATGTCAGTAGTATGTACGCATAGAAATAAAGGGTTAGTGTGGGAGGGGGAGCAAACGAATAAAATTTTAAGCACAGCTGCGTGAACAATATGATTCATAAGTGTGGACAAAGGTTTCATTGTGTAAACACAAGGTTTCCCTCAAATTATTCTTGCCAATTGAATGTCTTTTGGTATGATAGCCGCATGGATGAGGCATTGAGGCATGGATGGCCGCAGATCCTGCAGCTCTGAACTCTTGTTTTGTAAACCTCAAACTTTATAAAGAACCGCAAAGAATTCTAATGGTTTTAAATCCGGAGTTTGTTCTGCCCAGGGCCTGTTTCCACCACGTCCAGTACAGCGATTTGGGCAGTACGATCTCCGGATTTAACACCATCAGACTTCTTTGCGTTGTTCTTTATAAAGTATGAGGTTTACAAAACAAGAGTTACAGACCTGCATGATCTGCGGACCCGCATTGTCGTGGCAGTCGCTAGCTAAAATAACCCCAGAAATTCTTGAGAATGTGTTCCGCAATGCAGTGGACAGAGTTAAGATTTGCAGAAACAGTGATGTTGCTCACGTCGAACCTTAGACCTAAACTTGATAAATGAATATACATCTAATTATATTACTACATTTTTATCCTAAAGTACTATTATTTCAGCAAAATAGATAGTCTTTTGGACCATTCTGTACATGTGACGTCATTCTATGAACTCTTGCAGCCACCAAAATACACTGAAATTAAAATTAAATAAATAAAAAATGTGAGCGTGGCTTAACCAATCAGCATTCCTCGTTATTATTGTTCTTGTTGTGCCTAGTGCATATATGCAGATAAATACGTGTGACGTCATTATATGTACTTTTTCAAAGTGAATCTATCTCTCCCCCTCCCAGGGAGGGAGGGAGAGCTCAAATATATTTCGTCAGTGGTTTGAGATCCTTATACCCAAATAAATCCATGCCATCGAATTTGGACAGAATGTACATTTTTATATTTAAATATGTATTTATTGGCGTCTGTCTGACAGCAACGACTGACAATATAATATCATTGGATAGTCCGTATCCACTCATTTGTTTAACAAATAAACAAAGCTATTTATTTTAATGTAAATTCATTTGAATGGTCGACTTTCCAAATCAAATCAGAAGCGACTTCAGCGCTTGTGTAAACAATTCCTTGCTTAAATATATAAAATCGGTTTACAACAGTTCGGTTCACATACATTTATCTCCGAGGATGGCATTAAACTTTAATACCAATGGTCTTGGAACCTTCATAATTCAAACAATAATATCACGACACAGTGCGATAAGCTGGCGCTTGATTGATGCTCCTTTTGTCTCAAGCCCACCCGTTAGAAATATGAACAATGAACCTCCATTCCAAATAATAAGCGAATTTAATGTTTTTCCACATGTTTTTCACACTTCATGCCTAAATCAACAAAAACTATTTACAATAATCCCTCCTTAGACGAACATATCTGAACGCGCTTGTCTGCAAACAATACCCGCGTGCTTTCCTCTCGATCACGAATTATTCATCTCTGACCCGTGCTCGCCAACAAACAATACCCGTAACCTCCTTTGTTCAAACATAATGTACACCATCGTTCACAGATTTCTTCTTTCCTCCAAACAATTCTCTGCTTGCCATCGAATGATAATGGTCGCGCGATTTTGGAGTTAATACTGCTGTTTACTTACTCAGTCTTTCCTCTCAGTTGATGTGACCTATTCCACGCTTAAGTCAATAAAGAATGTTTTTCACTTGGAATAAATGATTTACATTTGTGGAAGTGCGAATATAATTTCTCTTTCTTCGTAAATACATAATAATTCCTGTAACAAATCCACTACCTATACAAATTAAGTACCTTTCTTATCTTGCCAGCCCCTGAAAATTGATCCTCTTTTAAGGCAAATGCACCAACTTCAGATATTAAACAAACTTAACCATATTCAATTCTATTTTACATTTAGGTGAATATAAATTGCACCAATATATATATACACACGCGTCGTTCAATTGCACTCATACTGTCGTAGTTAAAGTAGTGTTAGGGGGGGTGGCAATCCAACGTAATTTAAAGTGTCGCGCGTGAGGAAAGTGGAAGGAAAATTACCTTTTGAAACCTCAGCATTTACCCCATCACCTTGGGCAGCTTACCTAACTTACAGGATATGAATAGTAATGTCTTTGAACTGTACATTATACCTTATACGTATAAGTCTATTTCCTCTTTCCAAAGCATTACCCCTAAATGTTTCCGATGACTCACGTTCAAGGAGCTCCTTATGAAGAAACTGCGCATCAAAATTTGCCGCATTATGCGCTAGAATATACATATTCATTTTTGGGAATTAATTGGCTAACTTGACTTCATAGTCCACAAATAACTCCACGGATGAATCTGTCGCACTCATCTTAAAAATATTTTTGTTTACCACAATTGCGACATTCATCACACTCAACATTCATACATGCGGGATAACGTTTCGTCTCTGGGTTCGAGGTCTCTGTCATGGTATCCAATAATACACGATTTATGTTTTGGCTTGGTGTCTTTCATATAACAAACATACTTTACCCCATCCGTCTTATATTTCTCATGACATGTAGACTGAATTTCATCACATTTATGGGTGAAATGATCCCAACTGTCCATCGTATGAAACATGCCACATTCAAAAATCTTTATCTACACGTACCATTCAACGGATGAAAATCAAAACAATCATTTCTGAAAAACATACGTCTACAAACGTTACAATCCCTCTTCTCAGCTTCTACCACACGACTTTCACAACTAGAACTTTTACATTGAGCACACACTATATGACAGTCCTTACAAAATTTTAGCAAACCGTTTGTAAACTGAAGACATCCCTTACACAAATTATAATGACGACCATGACGATGAAGGACGTATGCCACAATGCTACGAACTACATTTTGAAGTCCTTGTTCGAACCCGTTAGCATAAGCAACCCTTTGATTAACCGTGACTCTATATTTGTTCTTAAGCAACATGGGGGTATTGCTTACATTGAGTAGCAGTTTAATTGATATGCCCCCATCTGAAGAATGGATCAGGAGAAGAGGAAGATGGAAAAAAAGCTGGGCTTGGGGCGGTGCGAAGGATGTGGAGGGTTGTGGTGACGCGGAACGAGATAAATCTTCCGAAGTGATGTTGGTGGTGACATTGTGTCCCCAGAGCTGCGCAAATTATAGTCCTGTTCGGTTTGAGGGCATACCTAATGAGGGCTTTTCAGAATCCTCCTCCACCAACGGTCACTTAACACCCGCGGAGGTTGATGGTTCTTGGTTGGATCCTTGAGTGGGTCTTCCAAAAGCAGAGCCGGAAGTTTCCGGAACGGGGTCGACACACTGTCTTCCATCATCAACCGAAGAAGTTGAAGGTTTCTGAGAGACATTTCGAGAACCTTCTAGCACTTCATCAGGCCCTACAAGTAGCTGTTGGTAGGAGATACCATTCATCATCCTGGAAAAAGAAGAATGAGAGAAACTTAGTGAATATAAGGAATGATTTAAAAAAAAATTATATTTGGTAAAAGCTTCGCTTAAGAGCGTGTCACGCAAAAGATGGAGTTTCTAGAAAAATTCAAGTTCACAAGTCCATCAACATGTACTGTAAGTGGACGCACGGGGTGTGGGAAAACTGTGTTTATGCTTAAAGTTATTAAAGATAAAGACGCTTTGTTCTCAGAACCTGTACACATCGTTATATGGTGCTATTCAGCCTACCGGCCTATTTTTGACGATTACAAATATGTTGTATTATTCCATAAATGGATTTATGACGTTGGTCATTAAAGAGTGATAAACATACAGTGATTGTGATTGATGATATTGTGTTAGAAATGAATAAAAGGATTGCTGAGACGTTTACAGTATTCTCCCACCATCTTAACATAAGCATATTCTTTATCAACCAAAATCTATTTTTCAAAAACAAGTTCATGTAGAATGTTTCTTCAAACACGCAGTATCTCGTATTATTCGCACAACATTGGGATGTATCGCAAATTGGTATATAAGCCGGTCAAATGTTTCAGAGCCAACGTAAGGCGTTTTTCTGTTTATAAAGAAGCAACGAATCGGTGATACGGGTATTTGCTTTGAACTTCACCCGCATAACACTTTTTAGGGTACTTCTAAAAACGGACATATTTTCCAACGAGGTTGAAACAACATATATATATATATACACCAAAATGACGAAACGTGTAAAGAAATATCTTTAATTTATAGGAACGTTCCCGCGGCTACCTCGTACTCTCCAACGACTATTTGTAAAAAATATTGACCCTGACTTTTTAAATTGTATCTGTGAAGTCTGTCAATGTCATAAAATGTAACGTTCCAATGACCGCGACGCAGGAGGGTTGTTTACGTCGTTACAAGAAGATATTACAAACACTTGCTCGTAAAAGACAAGGTGTGTTAAAGAAAAGACGCCTTGTACAAAAAGGTAGATCATTCCTGCCTGTCCTATTTTCAGTTTTAGCCCCTTTATTATCTAGTTTTATACAATGAAAAAGGTTGTAGTGCTACTTTACAAAGTGTATGCTTCACTACAAAGTGCAAAGAATCAAGAAACATCTATAGACACAGTAAAAAAACAGGCATAAAAGGATGAAGAGAGAGTTGCTGGATATATTAAATAAACAATTACATCTTGATGAGAAAAGAATTTTATGTGAAGAAGCTCTTCAGAAATTTCTTCAAGAGTACGAAGCTTATAAGAAACGTATGGGGTTACTCGTAGTTATCAAACAATGACGATACTGAACGTACTGAAATTAGAGACGAACCAAGAGAGTAGGGGGAACTCCCAGCATCTCGAACAAGTGTTAAAAAATAGTCTTCCTAATACATTGAGGAATAAAGGTTTAAAATCTATTGAGTAGTGATCTAATTATACAATTGACATCATCCATGATTTGATGAGAAAGTGGGAGACCGCCCCACCAGGTTGGGGTCATATTAAAACAAGATTACAGCAAATGAACATTCAAAAACATTGACTGGTAACCAAAACAGCATAAAAGTTCTGGAGCAACCAACTCAAACACCACACCAGAGTACCCCTCCAACAGTTGCGCCCGGATTAGGACCTTTGAAAAAGAGAAGACTGTCAACACTCGAACCTATCCACGTACTTCTGAAATACGTAAATGGTTGACGTATTAGAGAAGCGCTATTACGATATTGTTAACCCCGCTTCTTACGGTGGGCTTGAGAGGCTCTACAGAGGTGCCTATACTAATGGGGCAAAGGAAAAAGACGTTGAGAATTTTTTGCATGAACAGAATAGTTAATGTATTGCACATAAACCTGTGCGAAGGTGGTTCAATAATAATAATAATAATGATAATAATCTTTATTCAGAAAGAACACATTACATAAGATATGTATACATCACATCCATATAGGTTTACACAGTGTTGGCATTAACGTTTAATTTTGTATTTTTAGTGATAAGTAGTTTAACCCTTTAAGCCCTGAATTTTTTGTAGGGTTAAGTTATGAATACGTGTATTTGAAACGTTAGCAATTGGCATCTTCAGTCCTTAAAGGATTAATTACAATATTCTTATCTGAATATACCATTGGGAAGCATGGCAGCTTTTCAGCAAAAATCTTTGAGATTCATTCCTATTTTTACTAAGGATAATAAGAAATATAAATAGAATTAGTAAAAAATAAAATAGTTGCACTGAGTTAACTGTCATACAAATGAAAATTGAAATAATTTTCGAAATAATAGAAAAGGAAGTGGTAAACAATATAATGATAATAGAAATAATAGAAAATTGGTAAACAATATGGTAAACAGAACATGTTGAAATATCAAAATAAGTAATTTCTGTTATTACAAATTAGAAATGATGATACGATCTTAGTTATAAAAATACAGATAAATGAGGCACATTATATAACTATGGCGTAATATAATGGAAACTTTTAGCATATAATTTATATAACTTGTGACTGCACCCAATTTAAGATTGTGAATTTTGCATATATACTGTAATAAGTGATTTTCTTTGTTTATTAATATTTACAAGCTGCAATATATATATATATATATATATATATACACAGTTATTATACAGGTCGCAGGTCGATCCTGAACCGTCGTTCAAACTCACATAAAGTAATATATATTAATAAGGGTTAATAAAGTGTTTTTTTCGTAATTTTCGTAATTTCGTAATATATATATATATATATATATATATATATATATATATATATATATATATATATATATATATATATTAGTGATGTAGGTCACATCCGCATCCGCATCCGCGGAACATCCGCACATTTTCTCGCATCCGCATCCGCACTTTGGACTGCGGATGTCGTGCGGATGTGGACCGTTGAGATAAAACGTCATTAATAAGCGGAAATTATCAAATTCTACTATATTAAAATAACTAGTTCATTGTGCGCAAAAGTGATGCAAGCGACAAGACGAGAGGCTGTTCTTGTATGAGGTTACTCTCTTGCAACCTACTTAGATCCACGTTACAAAGCTGTTATTTTCACCTAGTACATTAGAACGAGTTAAATCATCACTTGGCAAAGCAGTTGAAGAGCTTCAATCTCTTGAATCTGTCGCTTCGCCACCCACCAAAAGAATAAAAGTTTCAGTGACAGAACCAACACCTTCAACGAGCAAATCTATCACAGAATCTGTCTCTCAGTTTCTTGAGTCAAGCAGCAATGACGAGACCTACGCGATGTCAAAAGATGTAGTAAAAATGATCGAGAGCTATCACCAAGAAAAACGCCTGGCTGCATGTGACAATCCTATTAGTTGGTGGAAAAATACGCAGAATATCTATCCATACTTGAGTAAACTTGCGAGGAAACATTTAGCCTGTCCTCCAACAAACGTACCAAGGGAGAGATTATTTAGCAGTGCTGGATTAATATATGATGAAAAGAGAAACAGACTGGCAGCAGAAAAGGCAGAAAAATTAATGTTCCTTAAGCATAACCTTCCTAAAATTAAGTTTGAACATTAAACGATGAACATCTTAGTTTACTTTATTTTAATTACTCATTTATAAATATGCCTAATAAAACTTTAAACTTAATATAAATAGTTATCAAGCTAATTAAAGATCTCTTTATAAGGGTGGAGGAGGTTGGGGAAAGAGGTCGGTGGGGTGCATTTGAGTTGCGTTCACGTCCCGCATCCTGGTAACACAATTATGGTTTCTAATTGTGGCTGAAACTCAACAAACTATAACGAATTTATTTGCAGACGAATTCACTGATTGATTTCTATATTAGTTAGATGCTTGATATTATTTTATATGTTCAGAGAAAAGTACAGCAATTATTGTACAATTAATCAATTATACTACATTATAGCTACAGCTCTCTCTCTATATAATAACTTATTATATACGTTAAACACAACAAATCTCGAATATATCCTAAAAAATAACGAAAATGTAGACATCCGCATCCGCGGATGTTTAAATCAAACATCCTCATCCGCATCCGCGGATGTGAAAAAAATGACATCCGCTACATCACTAATATATATATATATATATATATACAGTTATTATACAGGTCGCAGGTCGATCCTGAACCGTCGTTCAAACTCTCATAAAGTAAATATATATTAATAAGGGTTAAATAGAGTGTTTTTTTCGTAATTTCCAATACGAAATTAATGGTGGTGCTTGTCTGACATTAATAGGTATAGCGTTCCAGATATCTGCCCCTTTGTAGGAGAGAGCATTTCCTGCAATTCGCATTGAATAATTTGGTTTATGTATGAAATCATTGGGAAGCCTTGTATTATGAGTATGGTTGGTCTGATGGGGGGTAATGGCCCTATGAACGGACGAAGTATAGTTTCTATTATTAGCAACTTTCCACATCTGATATCGACAGTAAGTTTTTACAAGTCATTTAGTTTTAGAACTGCTAAAACAAAAGCACCATCGCTGGACACTGTATAGCAGGCGGATTTGACTGATATGCAAAGGTACTCGACGTGTAATGATGGCTACAATATATTCTGTTTATAATGGATGTCTTCTCCAGATACTTATGGCTTGTACCTCTTAAAAATAAAAAGCCAAACGCTGTTGCTGAAGCTACAAAGTCTTCGATGTTAGAGAAAAATAGAATCCCAGCCTATTTCTGTACAGATTTAGGGAGAGAGTTTATAGGTCGTTCTTTTCAAAACATGTTGGCGGAATTTAACAGTAGTTATTATATCAACAACTCGATGCATAAAGCGTCTTTAGCCAAAGAGGTGCAATGAATCATCAAGGAAAGAACGCATACATCATTACTTCATGTACAAAAATACTTGCAGCTATATAGAAATTCTGAGTCGGTATCATTCTGCAATGAATCTTATCATCTAATGATTGTGAAAACTCCTAATAAAGTTTTTAAAAGGGGAACGTATACAAAACCGGAAAAAATAGGACCAGAACGTCATTCTTGGTAGAACGTTTTAAAACGGGCGATTATGTACATATGAAAATAAAAACCCACTCTAATAGACAGAGTTTATTTCCACAACAGTTTCGACGCCCACTGGCATCCTCCTCGGGTGAATACAGAAAAACGAATGAACCAAAACAAGAGGGAAAAACAGTCCAGGGACCGACCGTTAAGAAATTCGCACCTAGGTTAGATCCCATTCTCCCGACACCGGAAGGGCATTTTCATTAAGTACATTCGCACAAATTTAATGTACTTAATGAAAATGCCCTTTCGGTGTCGGGAGAATGGGATCTAACCTAGGTGCGAATTTCTTAACGGTCGGTCCCTGGACTGTTTTTCCCTCTTGTTTTGGTTCATTCGTTTTTCTGTATCCACCCGAGGAGGATGCCAGTGGGCGTCGAAACTGTTGTGGAAATAAACTCTGTCTATTAGAGTGGGTTTTTATTTTCATATTTTGACCTTCACGTAGAAAAAAGTGAAGTTTTTTGCATTGATTATGTACATATTTCATGACCAGGAGGAAAGTTCAAGAAAGGTTCTGAGCAAAGATGGACACAGGAATTTTTTAAAGTTTGGCTCATCAAGCCTAAAGGAGAGGTGGAAGACCCAAATGGTGGGAAAAAAAATTGAGGAAGGGTCCTATGGTGAGGAACTTCAGAGAGTAGCGTTCAATTCAGGGAAAAAAACGTTTAAAATTGAGAAAATTTTAGGAAGCAAAGGTTTGGAGAAATGAAAAATGTACTTGGTAAAATGGCTTGGTTACCCAGAGAGTTTTAACTCCTATATAAAAGCTAGTGCATTAATGAGACTCTAATAGTATGCAACATGCCTTCCGACGAATTCTACGTCACACTGCCGTCCTCAGCCTCGATGGTGACGTACCCCGACAATACTCTGGCCAACTTCACAACAGATCTGCATAGACCTATTGATTTGGAACGTGAGTCATACGAGGTGGGTTTGTGCGAATTTCAACTCCATGTCAAACTTTTAAGCACTGTGAAGAGACAAGTTGTTTTAAGTGTACTTAGAAAACGCGATGAAGTTGAGAAAGCGGGTGTGACAGGGTAAAACCATGCGTACAGCGCGGAGCGGTGGTGTAAAGAACTACAGCACCGAAATAACACTAAACTCTGCTCATTATGATATCACAGATAATATTGAGAGATTTAATTAAGAGCTTGAAAAGATCTAATCTTACAAAAGACCCACTTTTCAGAATTATACGCGTTGCATGGATTGATGGAAAGGAACATGCTTTATTGTTAAGAGCAGACACGAAAAGAAATATTAAGAACAAGAAAGTGTTCAAGATTCTGCCTGATGAAAAATATAATTTTGCATTCCAAAGAGATAGTTTTCACAAGTTACCGAATGATGAAACTAGTTTATTACTATATCTAAAATTGGAAAGCCTGCTGGACAGACCTCCTGTGTCTTATATTTACAGTAAAATCGTGGAGCATCAGTTTGTGGGGGACAGTAACGTGCGTCTGCTACGCATTGTGCATATACCCATTCATGGTGGAGAAAATTTGAACAGAATGTATAATAATCTCCATTATGTTAAAGTTGTTTCTAACCTACTAAACAATATTGTGGTACATATAAGAACGGTTGTAAGCCAAAACTATCCATTCGGCTACAAAAGCTTAACAGTGAAACTACACTTTCGGCTTGTTATAGTATGATGCAAAAGCCCTTAGTCGTGTACCGTGGTATGAGATACCAACGCGGTAATGGACTCAGTTCGATGTTTCATCTATATTACGAACGGCTGTTCCGTTACTAAAGAGTGGTAGCAAATATCTCGGAAGGAAGGTTCTACAATCAGGACTTAACACATGGTGGAAGAAGGTATGATGGCTGGATCCAAGCCTAAAGAAGCTTTAAAAAGACATTCGTCGTACGCGTGATGAGATTTTTTATGATTATAAAAAGTGATCTAAAGGAAAATGCGCTGTAAATTGCATAATATACTGAAAAGGAGAATGAGACGTTGAGCAAAGAAGAATAATAATAATAAGGGTGTCATCTCGAGGCATTAAACGCAAAAGAAAGAATTCTAAAAAATCAAAGAAGTGCTCTAAAGGTATGAAGCCTACTTTTTTACTTCTTTGAGTGATATAAGTGGCAAGCTTGCATATTTGTCTCTCATAGATAATTGTAGTTCTGTAGTGAGAAGTAGGATGGATCCCTGTAATCACTCCAAACAGTTCAACATGATACACTTAATTCATGCACGCACCGAGGAATGCTGTAAATCAGAGCTATCACTTTGAGATAGCTTATGCAAACATCTATCGAAGATTCCGATTAAGTCACGATTAATCCCCTCAATATAGTTGGCTCGTTGACCGCCCTAAAGAATTCATTATACCTAGGGATGGATTGTTCGTTTATGAGCCCAGTAATATAAAGTATATATAGAGGAGGGGGCGACAAGCTTGACCTTCGCGAAATGAGGAATCATCGCGCGGAACCTTTGTAAGGTAAGTATGTGTATGCCAAAGTACGAATAGCTTACTCTAATAGTACAGATCGTACGGATGATTATGCAATCTACCCTGAAAATAACTTTTTGCACATGATGATTAGTCAGTGCGACGTATATTTAAATCAAGTGAATGTTTCAGCCGGGTCCAATTATTACCATCACCTTGTTTACTTAGAAAATGTTCTAAATTACTCAAAAGACACTAAAGAAACTCATTTTCTTGCCGCGGGATATTATCCCCTGGAGCGGAAGGAATTGTAAAAGCTAATTTAACAAATCTATAAAGAAAGTTTATGATTGTTACCCACGCCTGCACAAAGACTACCTGTTCGGAGATGAGCTCCTTCTGAATGAGGTTGAGATGAAGATTAAAATCACTCGCATAGCCCCCCGATATATGTTTAAACCTGCCTGAAGATAGCGAAGAGGCTTCTAAACCTGTAGTTCTCCACATTATTGACTTATCTCAACGTACAACGTGTGAAATTATCCTCTGCTAAACAAATTGATATTGAGAGATCTTTGGTAAAGTCGACAGCATATCCCATAAAACGTATACAGTTGAAGATGTTTACTCTTAAGTCTGGATTGTCCACAAAACGGATTGACAACGTTGTATTAGGAAATCTGCCTCAAAGAATACTTGTAGCAATGATTAACCATGCCACTGTTTCATGTAAATACAACAAATCCTCATTCAGTTTGCAAACTTTAATTTGAAAAATATAACCTTAATGGTGAATGGTGCTTCGGTAGAGCACTAGAAATGGCTAACTCTTCAGACGATGAATTTTTATCGTGCTCGAGTGCGTTCCACAATTTCTCGGTACAAACGATTGTAACGATATAGGAATAGTAATAACAATGTCGACCTAGTTAAAGAGGGCTAATGTTTATGCATTCAACATTCAGCTGATCACTGTCCGGACGCGTGTAGTCACTTAAATCCTCAAAAGCAGGGACATTTGGATTTGAAATTGGAGTTTAGCGAACCATTAATCAGCCTTATTAGCTTACTTTTCTACCTAAAATTGCAAGGCTTGGTTGAAATTGACAGACTTAGATTGATTCTAATAGGTTTATAATGGATGAGCTGTTAATTGAAAAGACTATGAAAAAGAACTACTTTTAAAAAAAATTCTAAGGATGACGTGCTGAGTCTATCTAAGAAGAAAAAGGACCATGGTGGATTTATACTTAACACCGATTTGTTGAAAGGCTTGGGTATACACTGGGTGGGTGTGTATTATAGAACTAGAGAGCGAATGTACTATTACGATTTGCTTAGGTGGTCTCCTTTTCATGACCCTAGTATAGCCAAATTCTTAAAACAATTACAAATTTCGATCATTTTGTAGTACTCATGCTACCACCAAAGTGCTTTTAGTAATGCATGTGGACAATATTGTTTGCCATTTCAACTTCACATGTCAAGAGGGCTTTCTTATGAGAGCTTTTTGGATATTTTTAACAACTGTGACTCGAAACGAAATGATGAATTTGTATCGAATCAAATAAATTATTTGTCCCTATGTATGGCTAAAAAATCTGCATATGCTGTAACATTAATGGACGAGAATTTATATTTCTTATGTAATAGGAGGAGATTATAGACACCAATCGACCAAGGAAGTACTCCAGGGGGGAACGTTAGGCAGGAGACAGGGAGTGCTGGAACTCTGTTTCTCCTGTCACTGTCCTCCTTAGCTGATCTTTTTCCGTGTTTCATCTACCCTGTGAACAGTTCAGCATGCTCTCAAACACACAATTCTCCCTCTATTCCTCGTTACACATACATGCATCTTACACACTACACAATCTTTTCAAATTTTCTAAAAAAAAAAAAAAAAAAAAAAAAAATTTGCATCATTAAACCGTGGAGACGTTTTTTTTGGCTCTCTCCTTCTCTGGAAGGGTAACTTTTGCGGGCGTTC